>DF239855.1:82976-118102 GCA_000507305.1 Breviolum minutum Mf 1.05b.01
TGTGTGACATTGTTGGTGTGTCTTTGAACTGTATGTTGAACCCTTGTTCTGTCAGTCGTGTTACAGACATGATGGGTTGTTTCACATCACACACGTAGAAGGGTACGACTATCTTGTAGTTGTCGTTGTTGGCCATCAGTACCCATTTGTATCCATACATGTTGATCTCTTCATCTGTTGCTGTTCTTAAACTCGGCCCCTGTCCTTGTTGGAGTGTGTAAAGGGGTGAGTTCTGTGCAAACCATGGTGGACAAACATGTGTTGCGGCTCCACTGTCAATCATGATCTCTGCTTCTATGTAACTGTTGGCTTCATTGATGAATGCTGTCGTCATGCTCTTGTCTGATGGTGTTACTGCTGTGACGAAGTGAACGGTTGATATGCTGCTCTCCTGTAGGTTCTGTTGTGATTGCTGTGGTGGTGGTGGTAGTGCTTGCTGTTGCTGTACGTAGCTCTGATTGTTGGCATAGCTTGTTATGTCATTGCTATACCAATATGGATCATATCCATTTTGTTGGTCATACCATTGACCTGTTCCATCCTGTGCCTGTTCCTGTAGTGTTTCAGACACATTGTAGACTGTTGTCCTGCAGTCTTTTGCCACATGTCCAGGTTGACCACAATGTAACAACCTGACATTGGATTCTTTCCTTTTCCTTTGTGTTGTCCTTTGTTCTTTCCTTTTCCTTTGTCTCCTTTGGCTTGTTGTACTGGCTGCCATTGTTGCTTGCCTTTTCCTTTTCCTTTGTTGTTCATTCCGTAGCCTTTGTATCCGTAGCGCCGTTTCCTTTACTGTTGTTCTTTCCTTTTCCTTTGCCTTTGCATGTTGCTCCTATGTCCATTGGTGCTGTTCCGCCACCAAGGTTACTGCTGACAGCTGACGACTGTTGATGTAGTCTTGTAAGTGCCATTGTGGTTCTGTAGTACTCCATGATTGTTGCCCGTATTGCTGCGTATGTTGGTGCTGTGCCTGCATTGAGATGTAAGTGTTGTTGTAGCGGTCCTCGTGTTTCATTCATCAACACCGCTATCTTGACTTGGTCTGGGAGTCTTGTGGTGTTGTCTGCTTCGTAGCGTTGTAGCTCGAATTCCCAGTTGCTGAATGATTCTTCAAAGTTGTTGTGGTCAAATGTTGGCTTCAAAAGCTTAGTTAGATCCTGAGACATAGTTGCCTGTATACCTCAAGTACCATTGCTAGGTGATGTTGTCTGACCACTGTTGCTGCTGCTGCTGTAGTAATGGTGATGAGGACGTATTTGAGATTTGCTGCGAGCTGTATCCAGTGTTCTCCTTCTTGTGTTGTATTGGCTCCTGCTGTGAGCTGTGACTCTGCTATTGCAGTTGTTGCTTGCTCAGCTCTCTCCATTAGTGTTGGGTAGATAGGATCTTGTATGCCCATGTATGCTGTGAACTTGTATTTCCATTCATCGAATGTTGCATAGTTGCCATCGCATGTTGGTGGTCTCAGCTTCAGCTTGTGTACTGTTGAAAGTGCATCTGCTCCATCTGGATCTGTTGATGCGGCTGCTGCATGTTGTTCTGCCATTGTGTTGAGAGTCCCCCACACTGCCTTAGTTGGGATCAAGCTCTCCTCTCTTGTTGTGCGTCTCTCTGTTGTTTTGGGCTGTTACCCAGTAGCTCTGTCTGTTGTTGAGCTATCCCTGAATGTTTCCAGGTTAGTTGTTGTTGTGCTCCGCTACCATGAAAAGTTGCAGCCTGTTGTAAACGCGCACTTTTTGTATGTTGAACTTGGAAGGCTCAAGTTGTTCTAAGGCTCAAGGCCTTGATCACAATGTTGAGGTGTAGACCGGTTGATTCTTAACATAATATCTGTATCAAAGCAATTCAAATCATGTCCGCAGATTGTTTCCCTTGACTCTTGTTCTTTTCAATTGCTTCCCATCTCTAACATCCACCTTGCCCATTCCTTTGGGTGCCCAAGCTCATTCAACCAGAAGCTTAAGGCCAAGGAGGACACTGGACAAACCATCCAAGCTTCCATGAGGACCATCCTAGGTTTGAGGCCAATCATTAGCTGAAGTTGCTGAAGAGTTCGAAGTCTTGTGGTGTAATCGTGTCATCCAAGAACGTTGTATATACTAATCATCAGATTATACAATATGATTTATGCGGTACTCGTATGACCTGATAAATGTAAATCGTAGCAGTTTGCTGACCATCTTTGGACACTTGACGTTAGTCTATATTAAATACAACTACAGCATCTAGGAAGCTATCAAAAAAACAAACACCATGGTCGCTTCTACACATTACTTGCTCTGAGTGGCTGAAGTTCTGGACGCAGCTCGCCCTTCTCCTCGCATTGCCGGACTTCTTGCTGCAACTCAGCCTCAAATTCTGCACAAGTAGGTGGTTCTGCCTTCACACCGTGATGGGCCCAGGGATCTGGCACGAAAGGCTTTTGTTTCTGGGCCAGTGAGCAAGCCACGGTTCAGCACCTGCAAAAACAACGGCTGTAGAGATGACTGAACCACTGAACGAACAGAAATTCTCTGAATCTCATTCAAAGGATCATAGTAAGATTTCCCCTACAGCCAGGCTGTAGGAAAATTGTTGCGACCTTTTGCACAGTTGAGTTAGGGCCACCTGCACCAAGCGCCGTGCAAAGGCCTTATCCTGAAGGGAAGCCCAAGCCAGGTACGGCTGCTTAAGTACTGGAACTGAGTAAATGTCAACTCCATCACCAGTCGATATGTATGGAAAAGAACTACCCTTCTCTCAAGCAATGAAGGGTTCATTCCACTAATCCATTGTACTCAATAGTCACCCTCAATTTTACCTCTTGGCACATCTTATCTTCTTCTAAATCAAAGAAATATGTCTCAAAAAGGCAAAAATAAAGGTAAAAGTTCATGGCAAATGTTGGTCAAAGCATGACACTATCATCTCAAACCACTTTGGAACTCCTCCTCCTCATTGATCGCATTAGCAGCCGTGGCCTCAAACTTGGTTTGGTTTCAAGTTGGAAAAGGAGCTTGGAACCAAGGCTCCCAGAAGTCGGGGCTTAGGGATGGTGGATGATTTCTGCCTCTGGGTTTTTTGTTTCAAGATTCCAATCATCCAAGAAACAAAGAAGCGCCGCAAACTGACACCTGAGAACAGAAGGGAGTGTGAAATAGCCACATGTTTTAACCTCGTGTCTTTGATGTTCAAACCATTTCAAAAAAACCTTCACATTTTGGAAAAAACATCTGGAAGAAAAACAAAAAAGATGTTTTCTTTAGATTTGCCAACAGTTCAACGGTCAATATCTGGGAAGGTCATGGAAACGGTGTCATTTAAGTTTTGGATCCTCATGGACGACCCGCCTGGATTTAAGAAGCCATCACAGATCTTCCTGACGATGAGTTCACCCCTGCCTCAAACGTTGAGCGATCTCCGTCTCCGTCGCGTGGCGGTTTTGAGTCATGGTTTCAACGGCGATGGTGAAACAAGTGACCCCACAGATGGTGGGATAAATCAATACAATCAATATACCATACATACAGTTGATGGTTCAGAAATCCCAAACAACCACCTGGGATGTATAAACCTTGTAAGGAATGAGATAAACTACATATCAACTGGTATCATGCCCCCAAAAAAGTGGGCTGAGAATCCAAAACTTCCCACATGTTTTTTTTTCATTTTGGGCCATCCGGACGCGCCAGTAAATTGGGATGCTCCTTCATGAGGCAGAAGAGCGAATGGCACATGCTTCCGACCAAGTCTTCGCCTTTCCGATGTCAGGGGGCAGTGATGATTGGACGCGATCAAAACCACTGCGAATCAACCTCCAGAATTGTACATATGCCTCAAAATGCCTGATTTCTGCATAGATTTCAAAACGTTTTCTCCTTCCCACTTCTTGAAATTGATCCCATTGGTACATCATCTGTTTTCTCTTCGCCTTTGCCATCATCACCCAACTTTTCACCCATGGCAGTCAAGTTGGCAGCGAAGTGCAAGGCGGTAGAAGCCACCTCTCCAAGGGTCAGAATGGGAGGCTTAACATTACTACCTTCCAGTATCCCTTGGGCAAAAAAATCATCATCAGAAGTGCCTTGGTAGTGGATATATTGATTGCCAGGTAAATCTATTAAGATGGGAACCATGGTGAGACTTTTGCTGAATGCTAACCTTCGATTTAGACGTTTGTGGACACTCAGCTGCTAAGGAGACTCAACCCAATTTTTTGCTATGCTTGCTGCGTGAAATCTCTTGGACTCGAAGTGACTCTTCCCGGAATTCTATGGATTTTGGGGGTGTTCGCAAAAAACCGACCACTAGGGTAGAAAAAATCTTGAGATAGCCACTTTCAGTTGCAACCAACCACCCATCCAAAAAAAAACATTATTTCAAGCCCCACCTCATCTTCAGGTCGTAGCAATGCTCTTAAAGCTGCACCAAGTAATCGGTCCCGCACCTACAACTCAGAGATTGCTTCTGATGAAACTTACCTTTTCACATCTTGACTTCTCAACTTAAAATGGATTCACCATGCCATTTTGTGTCACCCAAAACAAACAATGATATCTGTCCAGTGTCCAATACCGTTTGGAGGTGCGCACCATTTTTTTCCATGCCAAGGCTCGAATCAACGAAGCACTTGCGGTGAAAACATCCAAATCTCTGATCAGCCGATCAGGGGAATCGGTATCAATTTTCATAGGATTCAAAACGGATTCAAATGCCGCATCTGGGGTCTCACTATGTCACTTTCCGTTGCCCTTCAACACCTGGATGGAATTTTTGGTTACGTTCCATCAACAGTTCCATCAACCAAAAAAAAGTGGCCATGTCAGCAACATCCAGAGCTCTTCGTTCGCCTCTTCTTGGATGTCTTGGCCTTGGCCTCGTCTTCAGCCTTTGGAGTTCCAAAGCTTGGTTCTAAGGCAAAAGTTTCTCGTGCCCGTCTTGACATGGCATGGTCTTTCAAGGGTGTTGCATGACCCTCCGGATGTGTGGTAGCTACATAGCCTGCGGGCAACTCTTCGGTCGGTAAGAACCATTGGCCTTTTGAATGGTCAAAGCCTGGCAGTTGGATATTGGGAGCACTATATGTGGTGAAAGGCATGGCACCAGCAATGCCCATCTTGGGCTGCGACATTGCCTGGAAGAAGGACATTTTGCAACAGGTGGTGGTGTGAATTTCTACCTCCGTTTCCGCCCCCACAACTTTTGGGCCGATCTTGTGTCTTGAGCCGCAGAAATAGCATTGCCAACCATCTCCAAAGTTCATTTGTCACCTGCCCACCATGTTACATCATCTTGCCGGTTGTTTTGTGCCCCCACCAGGGTGGTCCCCAATCAAATCTTTCCAACTCCCAACTCCACCTCTGGTTGAACAACCTTGGAAGGGCACCTGGAAAGTACAGCTGGAACATTCCAAAAACAGCGAGGATCCTTTCTGCTTTGGATGAAGCTTGTTGATTTTTAGGTCACTTTGAATGCTTCAAGAACAAAAAAAGATTAACTAGTCTAACATTTGGAAGGCATACAAATCTCTGGTGATGGCTCCCGTAATGAGCTAACAAATGTGTAATCTGAGGCACCGGTGCAACATCCACAACAAAAATAACATAAATTGACTGTTGAAAAATCTGTTGGAAAAAAAATAAAAACAAGCACCTTTCCAACAGCAGCTCTGCCCAACCTCACCAAAAGCTTAAGGTTGACTGGCAAAAAAAAAAGGCTAGGGTCAATCAATATGTGCGTTACAAAAGAATGTGAGTTCCATAAAGATGCAGCTCCGCTCCCTCACGAGGAACGAATATCTGGCCTGCGACCTAATCATCCTGGTTTTGACAACGACCTAGACCTGAGCTCTGTACTGAAGCATCTCAATAGCACCTCCTTGCTCCGTTCCTGCGGAACACCAAACGTGCATTGGGTTTCGGATGCCCATCCTAGAGCTCATAGACGTCTGACAGAAAAGGCCAAGGAGGGTTTTCGTTTTAAGATCTCGTCTCAATGATGGATTTCTTTGGTAGGACATCATTCAGCTGTTTTTTTTGGTTCCATGCTTTTCAGTTGCCGGAATCTGCTTTGCAGATCCGAGCCCTTTTGCATCGCTTCGCGGCTTAGCGGCAGCTGCTGGAACAATACCTCGAGGAGTTCGTCGATGGGTTGAGGGACCAGTGGAGTAAACCTAAAAGGTGTGAAAGGATTTAGTGAAAGACATGCGATAGCAACTTAGTAAACCATCAACCTAACGCAGAAATTTCTACCAGGAACAATTAGCCAAACCAGTAACAATAACCATTAACCATCGGGTGAAATATGCCAGGAACAGAAAAAACATCTCAAAAAGTCATAAACACATCGAAAGAACGAGGGAAGGGGAGATGCTCCAAGACAGCCGCATGACACTGGACACTGCCCGGCAAGAGGCCTCCATAAGGGCGGATAGCCTGTCCGATGCAAAAGCCGATGTGCTTTCCAATAATAGGAAACAAGCAATCAAGAAAACAAAGAGACAAATAGACAAATAGACCCCAAACAAAACAACGAACGAATGAACAAACCAACCAACAAACAAAAAGACAACACAAATCAAAACAGGACGAAGGCATATACCTACTACCTGGCTCGCTTTGTCACGAAGAAATATGTTTTGGCTCCGCTTGAGCTGGTTTCCTACTTTCAATAATCCTTTTAGAGAATGCCCGAGTCATCCTTGACCAGACACCAATCTACAGCATGTGTTAGGAGCACCAGAGATTCACTGGAAACAAACAGGTTTCCACTGCTACAGCACCAAAGTCCAACGCAGAATTAACCCCGCACCTTGACACCAGGAAGCTCTTGTAGCAAGCTCAGTCTGCATGCTTTCATTCGTTAACCCAGCACACCCTCTGGACTTCATCACACTGATCATTTCCTGCATCGCAGGATAAATTGATGATGAGGACACGTCATTGCCATAGAATGCCGTCATTGATGGGGCATAGCTGTCCCAAAACAAGAGCCAACCCTCTGTAACATTTTGATCTTCACAAGGTGATGCGCTGAGAGTGTTCGTGGCCGCTTGTAAACCTGAGGTTGTTTAGGCTCCCAAAACGCATGTCATGGGCTCAACAGTCAGAATGGCGGGCTTTTAAAAGAGAGAAACAAACCGATGAACCAACCAAGTGATGCAACTCCCAACCAACGAACCAACCAAACAACTCCTCAATCAACCAATTAACCAAACAAACAAAAAGCAAATACGCAAAACAAACAAATTGGAAGGAAGCAGCAAAAAAACAAAGTCACCAAAACTACCAAAACTGATCCAAATATCAAACCAAAAAACAAGTTCCAATACATCCCTGCGGCGTCACCTTGTGCCACGCAGACGCGTAGGGATTACTACAGCCACAGGTGGCCCCGCAAATCATACGCAGTAGCCGTGCTTCAGGAAGAGGACAGAGATCTTTCAGCTCCGCGCAACCTGAGGGGATGAGATTTGGAGGCAAAGGCCTTTCTGCATTGGTTTTATGTCAGTTTTGATGTGGGGTGGCAACCAATGTCATTCTTAGGAACTTAGATGAAGGAAGATAAGGATATTCAGGACTGGTGACTTACTTTTGAAAGTTCAGAAGGACATTGAACCAACGGTTCTCCCCTAAATGTCCCTGTCCTGTAGCATCGAAACGGCCCAAGCTGTATGCTGCCATGCGTAGCATCACATTCACCAAGGGGGCAATCAAAGGATCTCCATAATATGGTCCAGTTGGCTCAAGAATCCTCAGTTCAGTTGGGTATGGAACATCATTTTTCATACACAAAAACTGTCCACCTTTCAGTGATTTGTCTCACAAGCAAGAACAGTAGCCTTTCGACATGCTGAATTCACAAAGCTTTCATTTGAGAGTCTCAGATCCGATACGGGCCAACAGTCTTATCCATCCAGGGTCACCAATCCAAACAAAAGTAAACACACTTCCATGCCCCTTGAAACATATCGCCGTATCGACATTTGGTGGAAATCATTGGGTACAACCCATCATCCGGAAGCTGTGTGTTTCTTGAAACTTGACACACCAGCTTCGGTGGCATGACTTTTTTTGATTCTCCGAGAGTCTCTGCTTCGATACATATAGCCCATTGTGCCACCTCCTCTTCTATGCCCCGATTAAGGTACTGGTCGAAGAGGATGTCGTTGGGAGCAAAAAAAATGAGATATGGCTCCTCAAATCCTGCAGAGGCCGTTGCATCTGCAAGTTTGATCTGGAGGTGATGAGAAGATATGTGAAGATCGATGATAGCTACATTCTTTGGTGACAGCATGGAGTAAAGTTTTGCTAAAAAACATGCACGGGAATCAGGAATATCCCGTGAGTGTTTGTTGCAAGCGCGGGAAGGATGCACAAAACAAACATGTTTCCCACTGTTTTTAAGCTGTGCCACACTGGTGCACACACTCCTGTGTTGAATTTGTGTGCGTCAACCGCCCTCTCAATCACAGTGAGGTTGTCTTCAAAGCCGCTTTTGGTCACGAGTCCAACGTTGAGCTGCGAATCCTGGGGACCACAATCATTCGATGGATCCGCAAGTGAACTTCACCCAGACGGCTCTAAACTGCATTCAGCGTCCCATGTGAGTAGGGGAAACCCGGCAAAAGAAGTGAAAGTTTCAAGTCATCAATATATTCAAACATGCCATCAACAACACGGCTCGCACAACCCTGGAGAGACTGGATACAGTATCCTTGAATTCGCCAAAGGC
Source organism: Breviolum minutum Mf 1.05b.01 (assembly GCA_000507305.1). NCBI lineage: Eukaryota > Dinophyceae > Suessiales > Symbiodiniaceae > Breviolum > Breviolum minutum. The sequence continues at coordinate 91,689 of DF239855.1, forward strand.
ACTGGATTGCGTCCCACAACGAAAGTCTGATTGCCGAAGCACAGTTCACGTTTGACATCAAGCATCGATTCAGCCAGAGGTACCAAGAGAAGAAGGTATGGTCCAAGCAATGTGCCTGGTGGGAAAATTGAAATACCGCCCACAGATCCGGGCATTTTCATTTAAAAAAAATAAAAAAACACATGGCTAAAAAGTATGCTATAAGTTTACTTTTAGCAGATTCCTTCAAGATTTCTTAAAAGCATGTCGTGAATACAACCAACCAAACTTTTGGTTTTCCTTTCAACAACCAACCTACAAGCAGGATCAAAAGGCCGAAGGTCTCCATCTGACTTCGCCTTCGACTGTAGGTCATCTTCACCGGTTCCAGTTTTTGCACTGCCAGTTGAATGGAGATGGGTGTGAAACCTGCAAATAAGAATTCGTCCACATCCAGGATAGCATTTAACGCCACCGCGTTCAACATGAGCTCCGTAATCGATGTAGTGCCTTTTTGGATTGGAAAAATTGTCTGAGAAACAAAAAAAAGAAACCCAAAAAAAACAAAGTAAGTAATTTTTCTGCGATAGCAGCTTTTTTGGTCGCAACATGTTTTGTCATCATTTTTCTCCAACTTGGTGCACCTGCAAGCCACCGCATACCTGCACCCAAAAGTAAGGAGGCGATAGCAGCACGTGCCAGGTAGGTGAATAACAACATCTTAAAGCGACCTGGAGCATGATCAGCCAATGGTTAAATGGTTAGATGTTTACCATTTAGCGTAGAAAACTCTACGAAAGTGAACTCAACTGGGAAAATTGCAGCACAATAAACCAACCTGGAACCACCGATATGATACCACTCATTGGAAATAATATTGCGACAGGGGGGTAGTGTGATGTCATTGTTTGAACGACCACAAAATGTTTCCTGCTTTGCTACTACCATTGACGTGTCGTTGTCGCTTTGCAGACTGACAGCAATGTGATTTCCCAAACTGTTCCATCAGTTTTTACCACGGTAGTTCAAAGACAAGCGTTGCGATCATTCTGTTGAAGTCAAAGAGGCTGAGGTAGCACACTCACCGTTTGGACCATTGGTTGGTGTGTCGCCTCCATGGACACAGCAGTGAAGGCCCATTGCTTTTCACCAACACTGCTATGCCATATTGGGCCATGTAGGTCCATAACGTTCAAAAGTGGGAGTGGTGGGTCTGGGATCTTTTTGAACCCTAACTTTGACACAACGCCATTCTCTACCACTTGTCAAAACGCAACAGGTTGCTACTAGACAAGCGTTGCGATCATTCTGTTGAAGTCAAAGAGGCTGAGGCAGCACACTCACCTTTTTGGACCATTGGTTGGTCCAAAGAATGCTTTTCACCGCACTCGCCCGCCCTCCATCCACACTGCCGATGCTGCCGATGGTTCCAGGTCATGCCGACTGTTTTTGTCGGAAATGTTGTTGTCCGAAGCCACCCATTCCATATGGAGATGCCATCTGTTGAAGTGCACCAAGCACCATGCCAAAGTCAAAATGTGGTTGATGGCAGGATCCTTGCCAAAACCACGAAGTAGGGCGCTGAGCCCGCTGAGCCCTGCACGATTGTCACAGAAACTAATGACCAAAGATGGTATGATTGATTGAAGGATGGTCAAGGCAGCCAACTGTGCCGTGATTTCCAACATGTATATGAACGCCTTGCGGTGGCAATATGCCTTGAGGACTTCTGCTGGGATCCTACCGCAGCCATAGTAGCATCCACTGGGTGTCCTAACCACGAAACCCCAACCATTGGTGTAGTGTGGCTTGGTTATGGTGCCACTTCTTAGGAATCCTGCTGTTGCTGATCTGGAAAGATTGATCTCCCATCTCAAAGTAAGTATCTGTATAGAGGACCGCCTGAGGTGAATGGTATGCTTCTTGGTTCACAATCTCCCAACCAAGTGTGTAATGCTCGGAGCGCTGCATGGTTGAGATGGTCATCAGCTGAGGGTGAAGATCCGAAGGCCCGACCATACAAAGGTCGTAGAACTGTCTGCCCAATCTGTCCGAACAACCTCGTCTTCAGAAAGAGAATTCTTCCAGCTAACTGCTGGGCTTGGTCTGGGGTCATGGAGTCTAAGGTCAGATGATCTAAAATATGGGATCGGATCTTGTGAAGGCGGTCTGGATGTGGGCTCAAAGTGACTTGGTTGGACGGATCTGAACGCCCAACACCTTCTGACAAGGTGCCGGAGGTTGAGCCTTCTTCGGCTTCATCCTCGGTCCGAAGGTTTTGAAGATGGTTTCGAAGGCCGCGAAACCACTTGTGATCGTTCTTGCCGGCTCGCAAGCTGTGAAGTCATCGACGTAGTGACCCGTGATTATCTGGGTCATACGCCTGGCCAGATAGATCACTCCGTCTGCTGCTCTGTTGAGGCTCCACACACTGGAACTCGCCCCAAAGCATAGCGCCCGATGCCTTAGCAGCAGCGGTCCACGAGGGCAGCATAGTATTGAGAAGCAGTCTGAAGGTTCATCCACAGCAAACTGTCTGCACGCTGCGGATAAGTCCTGACACCATACTTCACATGGCTGTCCGATCTGGTAGAAGGCCTTGGATATCTCCACGTGGGTTTGCACTCCATGATGATATGGTGTGTCAAAGGTGCGGACCGTAGCATTGTGTCCGCTGCGACTGCAAAGCTGAATGCACACCGGATGTCAGAGTGCTCAACCATCAATCTCGATGAGCAAGGCCACCAATCCGGAGCCTCCATTCTGCCAAGATGGAGTTCTTGTAGGAGCTCCTGATACATCTGCTCCCAGTGCTCGTCGACCCTGTAGTTGCGTAGTCTGTTCAGAGTGTGGGAACAGATGAGCTTTCAAGCCTTCTGCCGAGATGGGATATCGGTATTTGTCATCAGTCCTGGGAAGCCAACCTGGTCCAGGCACCAGTTCACCTGTCACCTCGAATCCGTTGTAGAGCTCTGCTGCCAGTGCATCCAACTCTGCGAACTGAAAGCAGTTCCACAAAGATAGGGCTCTGTGTGATCTGATCATGCTCGCTGTTGTAGTATACACCCTTGACGTGTGGCTTCAGCTTATTCCACCAGTCTAAGGTGTGCTCCTTTCTCTCATCGACCATCTTCTCCACTTCTTCGCTGATTTCGTGTCGAATGCGGTCAAGATGATGAGACCATTTCTGCCAGAAGTGGACCACCTGTGCCAAGCCCGGTTCGAGCTCAGGCGGGTGTCGAGCTGTTTCTGTGAGATGCCAGTGATGAAGTTCTCCTTTTGGTGGTGGTATGCAACTCGGTGTGGATCGCCACACTCGGGGGGTAACACAAGGTCTCTATAGGCCATTCACTGAATGGTGCTCATCCTTGGTGAGTAACATCTTCAAATTCATCACCGGATCCCTGACCACCAGCTGGGTCGAGGTCTCTCGGTGATGTTGCATGAACCACTCGAGTGTTAGAAGGCTCTGCAGGAGGGTGTAGCCTCTGTCATGTCCGGAGTCGCCACTGGATCCATTGTCGGCGGGTTGCTGCATGTCTCCCTGATGCGGCGCACCAGGATCTCCGCCAGGCACTCCTGAAGCTCTCCGAAGATCGGATCCATGATGATCCCTTGTAGGGCATCCAAGCCATGTATGGCTGCTTGAACCAATCGCTCGACTTCAGCCACCCTCACAAAGCTCTGTTGGGCTAGCCATGTCACCATGTGTTGGGGAATTTGGTGCATCTCTGACCTCATGTAGCCCAATTCCATCATGTAGTTGGCCATCCTTTCTGCGGTTTGTGGAAGGGACGCCAAGAAATAGCTCAGGTCGACGGAGGCACAGGCCCCTATGAGCTCTGAGAACTGCAAGTTGGTGAAGCACAGGAACGTCTTCACCGAGGGTGCCACCATGACCAAAGGACAGCACTCATACATCCACAGGGTCCAAAGAACTCCCAGCGCTGATGTCGCATCCACCAAAATCCAGCACCACTGAAGCCACAGCCGCCATCAGAGCAAACACGGGCGTGGGGCAATGGGATGCTCAATCCCAAATCCTTTGGAAGTCGGCTACTTCCAGTCAATCTTTTGAACCCAAACTTTGACACAACACCATTCTCTACCACTTGTCAAAACGCAACAGGTTGCTACTATTAAACTAAACGGAAAAGCAATCCGCCAATCCAAACAGTGGTTTGATACCTGACCGAGGCCCAGCCCCCTTGTGTCATTCTCCAGCCTGGGCTGATGCTGTGAAACACGTTGTCCCGGAAGACCGTGCGTTTGGAGCGAGGAATCCTCGAAACGGCTTCTAGGCCCAGCCAAATGCTGCGGTACTCCTTGTAGACACAAAGACCCCACAGAAGGATGCACAGCATACCTTCCAAGAAAAACCCAGCAAACATGGCTGGTGAAATAACATGACTCCAAAATTTGGACAATGAACTCAACAGTCAAAAACAAACTCCACAAAGATAAACTACAACGAAAAAACAACTTAATGAGTCAGTGTAGTCAACCAATGCCTTCTTGGAATCACCAAGATTAATCAACAAATGACCTTTGATCAATTCAACACTGGAATCTATCTGTCAAGCCCAGGGACACAGCAAGGTTCCCGGTTGAAAGAATACTGCCTGGCTCAGCCCGACATGGCAAATTTCAGCAAACATTCCATGTAAAAATTTGCAAAAGACACCAACACCAACACCAACAGCAGCAGCAGCAGCAGCAGCAGCAACAACACACACACACACACACACACACACACACACACACACAGCACATTTGAAGTGCAAATAAAAGTCCGTGGACAAGTGACCGGAAATGTGCTTTGTTTAGTCCTTTCTTGATATGGGCAATTGATGGTATCAATTTGTCACTCCAAAAGAGAGTTAAGAAATGCAACCAAAACCACCGGCCGCCGGTGTAGCATTGGCTCATGGATTTTGGAATTCCACCATGTTCATCCACTTTCAGGGCCTCGGTGTCACCTTCTGAGGTCCCTGCGGACAGCAAACCCTGGCGGTTTGCGAGAAACGGTGCACGTCTTCTGCCTAGGTTTGCGAGGAGATCTTTGATCCCTTGACTGATGGAGTGTTTTTGGATCCGGATTGACAAATTTGAAATGTTTTTGGTTAAATATGCACCTTCAGAATGGAGTTGAAATGGTGTCTTGCCACTGGATATGATTACATTGGATGCGATTCATCCAAACTTCGCAAGAATCACTGGCAGTAGCGTTGCTGAAATCACCCAGGGAANAACACAACACAACACCAGCAGCAGCAGCAGCAGCAGCAGCAGCAGCAGCAGCACCAACACTTTTGTTTGCGCATGTTTAAACGCAAACTCAAGGGCATGTTTTCATGCAAACAAGGTGCCCTCCCAGAATTTTGTGTACATCATCACCTTTTTTTTGCTGCCAAAGCTTTCAAATATTCTTACGCAAAAACGCAAAAACAAGGCCACTACAGAGCCCGCCATGCCTCAAACTGATCCACTTCTAATCCCAGGAAACTGTTGATCTGTTCAACAAGTGTTGCTTGAGTTGTAGACAAAATCAGGGCTCCATCAACGGCACAGACTCGTGACACCAAACTCCTGCCATTCCCAAGACAGGCCCACGCGTCACAGCGGACAACAAATGGATACACATGGAACTCCCCGGTGTTGATTTGGAATGCGCATGAATCAGAAACCAGCTACACGGAAAAATGCAAGGTTTGATTCCACAACACCTAATGAGTCATCTAACTATTTACGGCACGGACATATGTGTACATACATACCATATATGTAAATCCATGTAAATTCAATTACACACACTACATATACTACATACATATACATATACACATATACACCAGAAAACGATGTTTCCATTCATTCTTGCACATTTAGCCAGAAATCCCACGCCAAATGGCAGATCACACCTTCCACCAAGGTCCATATATTGATAGTCATGAGCCATGCTTCTGCGCCATCGCTCGGCATAGGCAATCTGCTCCTCAAAGGGAGTGCCCATAAAGTAGTCGTTCAAGATGATAATGGAAAAGGCCCCTTGCATACCTGCTTGGGTCTCCAAACCAGGGTCAACAGTTCGACCAACTTCCCCCAACTCGAAGTTAGCCTCCTTACTGGAGAAAAGAAAGGGACATTTCAAACATGCCGAAGTTTTCAGCATTGTTTTGTTTATTCCGAAGTTTTGCCATGCCTAAATTCAAGAGCAAGAGGAGGATGGAGAAGGTCACATCCCAGATGCCCGCAGGTGCTAAACCAATGACCAAAGGAAAGCTCCAAGCACTTTCCCCAAAATGCACATCGCCCTCCTGGACGAAATCCTGCATCGACAGTGAGGACAGAAACAACAGGGTCCCGGATTCCGGGTGAATTCGGAGAATGAACCATGGAGTAACAGAAGTGAAGTTGACCCAAGCAACTAATAACTTTTAATACGAGGCGTTTTTTTCCAAAAATACAAATCAAAATTTCTAGAGATCTCTTTTTCACTCCAACTTCCCAACCGAAAATCCTCAGAGCTTTGAGCTGTCTCTCCCAAAGAAACAGCATCCATTTTGATTTCCACGTTGGGCAACTCTGCCACCTTTGTTGCCACCGTTTCATCTCCCATCTTCTCATTGGTCGACAAGGCATTCGGAGTCATCTCCAGCTCATTGCGCGCCTCTAATCTTTGGAGACGAGCATCCAGCTCTTGTAGATGTGATTTTAACTCCTCCAAAAACGGAAATTTGCAAAAGAGAGTAAGGGCAAAGTTACAGACATCAAGTGGAGACAAAGGGGAACATGATCGGGCAGCGCTTCTTTTCTCAATCAGCTTTGCCGAGAGGTGCAATTTGCAAGTCCGGCATGCGACCTACGGAAACGGAAGCGCTTGAGGTCGGGTCTTCTTCAGTCCGGCAATCTTCACACTGCCGGGCCTGCCCTACTGTGCCAATTTATTTTGAAAAAATATCATAAATATCCGTGCATGCACGTATGCAACTAGCGAATGATGTATGCATGTATGAAAAACCAATAAATGGTTACACATGCACAGATAGACCTACACGAATGCGTACATGCGCAGTTTCATGAACACCCACATAGCAAGGCAAGGCAAGGCAACTACCTGAAGCAGCTGCTTTTCCAGACAACGACCCGAAATGCAGCCATTTCGATAGCAAATGATACTGTAGTGAAGTGTGATAAAGGGCTGCCTCACTCTCACCGCTATGCCCACTCATCTTGATCAACTTCTTCCAAACTTCCCGACGCCGATCCATATGTCGAGATGCTTTGGGTCAGGTTCGTGTTCACGTCTAGATCTGTACGTCTTTTGTCTTTCAGGTAGACCCCAGCAGGTCCAAACAAGTACCGATCGCCATACCATGAAGCTCGTTTGCCACGTAACTCACCCAACCATTGGTATCCCGCAGCAACCCGCATGTGGTAATAGCCTGCAGGCAGTTGGGCTGCTTGTGCGTCGCCGGGCCAGCAAAAGATCTCAGCTTCGCCGCCTCCGCATCTGTAGCTTTATAAATTTTGACAAACATCGCCATGCCATCAGGATTGCAATTCTTGACGGTAATGCGGGATGAGCTACCGGGTTTCTCCCGCAGCACTCCGGATTGGGGCCACTCTATGGGTCTTGGTGCCTCATGGTTCAGCAGTGCCTGCAATCGGCTGCGTGGAACCTTGCTCTGAAGGCCAGCGTGGTTGTCTAATTCCACGGTGTACCAGCTTGGGAAACCAGGAGCTGATACATTAATGAGTGTGTTTCCATCCCGGATAGTAAGCTCCCACTCAAGGATCTCCCCAACAGCAAGCTTTTCCTTCTTGTTTGTCTTGGAGAAAGGCTGGGTGTAAATTGTGGAGCCAAGAGTGACCTTGAATTTCACAAGATGGACAAACTTGGACGGGTCTTCTTGGTCACGTTCTGTGTGGACATCTTGTTCAACAGGAGAGACAAAGCCCTCGGGGCAGTCCTGCATCTTCACCTTTCCTCCTTCAATGACTCTGACACGAACAATGTTGTTCTGTTTCTTTATCGTGCAAGGCCAAAGAACGTGGTCACCTGAGATGTCACAAGCAAGGCATGCTCTTTCATCTATGTTCCAATCCTTCTGGCCCTTGTCCGCACATTTCTTGTCAAGAGTCTTCTCCAACTCTGGTCGATTTGGTTTGGTGGTGTCAAGGCCGCAGGCCTTCATTGACTCCCGCTTCGAGAGTTCCAACTCCAAGTCTCTCTTTTTGCGGATCAACTCATTGACTTTCTCCTCTGCCATCTCACGCGCTCTTTCAAGATAGTGAGTGGGTGCGGACGATATCCATGCAGAGAAGTCAGAACAGTTCATCAAGATGTCAATCTTGTCGCCACCGATCAGGTCAGAACCAGACTGAGCCTGATATCCACCATGGCCCACACTGCCCCGCATTGAGGAAAGATTGACTCTAACAAACACTCGTGCTAGCACACTACTGTGAAATCTTCTTGAGAGGGCTGCGGCAAACTGTTGATGCATCCAATGAAGGTTCACAGCTCAGTGCCCAAACCAAAGATTAGAAAAGTAGTCGATGAAGGCCACGCACATTAGGGCAGACAGTCAGCAAAACAACGAAGACAACCCTCAACAATGAGCAACCTCTTGGAATGAGTCCGAACAGATGAACGGTTTTGACAAAACATACCCCAGAAACCCCGGCGAAGTCGCAGGCAACACGGCAACAGTGCAGCAGCACCGAATCGTCCACCTCCCTCTGTCAGCTTCACTTTCCCTACACAAGTTTACAAGCACGGCTTACCTACAGGCTGTCCTGACGTAGCAGTAAGAACTCACTGTGCAGATCATGCGATGCTTTCGGAGTTGGCATTGCGTCTCTCTGTCAGTATCGAAGGTGACCCTAACAGAATCTTAGAATCTTCGTCCTTTCCTCACCATGTGAGACTCAGCCCTTCCTGCCATGAAACACTTGTTTCAAACAGTATTTCTTGATTTATGGCCACAAAATTTGCCAGTTTTACGGTATTCGGTGGGGAAAATCATTTCAGGGTTTTCCGGTTTTCTGTAGCCAGTTGAGACACGGAATCGATTGAATCTGTTGCTAAATATCCTTGATCTGACGACTCGCTCGCAGCAAATCTTTGAGCCAAATCAGCGAAGCAGTTTCTGTGCTACGAACGAAGTCTCCATGGCAAGATGTCCCGAAATGGAAATCATACGATGCATGGGCATCGCCCATCGTCCCCTACGTTTCTGCCTGGCGGAAACATGTGCTTCTTCGAGAAGAGTCAGTTCGAACACCTTCCTTCAAAATATGTACTGCACATGAGAGTCCGAGCAAATCCTGAACTCATGGTGCCATGACAGGCTTCAGAAGGGCAAAACTTGATTTTTAATTTTTGGGCAAATTGGCGAACCTAAACTAGCTTCCAGCATTTTTGGCGGGTAACGCTAACGCACCCCTTTTTTTCAAAAAGAATCCTACCAAAAACGGTCTCGTTCCCATCGTCCTGACCACCTACGTCGAACATGGCACTGATCACTGCATGGGCGATGGGCTCGACTGGTAGCTGATCACCTGGGAATTTCAGTGGCGCAATGTGCCATCCCTTTGATTCCTGACCTACGCGATGGAAGCGAGAAATTCACCTTGCTAAGGACCATATATGCTCCGATGTACCAAGACTCGTTGTCTTTTTTGTAGACAAGACTACCGCTGTTCAGTTAACTTTAATAGCCGCTTCGTGGTGGCCCCTTTCCTGACGTTTCTCCAAACCTTCCAAGTGCATCATCGCATCTCGCAGTCGCGCGTTCGCCTGCTTTCCATGTGACTTCACAAACCAAAAAACCACAGAACTTCACAGAACTCCCACTTCATTCAACCACATGTTGGCCTGAATGGCATCTTGCTGGATAGTTCCTTCACCATCATCCAGGCAATACAGGGCCTCTAAAAAAACAAAAAGCGAGTCGATCCAGAAACCTGACACCTCCAAACCTTGGGTCAGAACTTGATGAGAACATAACATGGCATCTTGAATCTTGAACATACCGTATTTGCTTATGAATCAAAAAAGTTCAATGAACCACAGAATTGGTGCTCTTGCGGGAGTGGATGTTATAGAGTTTGGGGTGTTCCAAGAAAATTGGACCTGCATCTATCTTTTGTACCATGACTCCCTATGGCTTTTAATATATGTCACTGTGGTTTTTCTAGCGCAAAACTGCCGCTGGACTCCATTAGCTTCAGATTCTTTCCGGGCGACATCAAAAAAATGTAGGTTCCCAACACCAGGCAGTAGTTCAGGAATCAGTTGCTGCAGACCTCCTGCAAAAAGTAATTTAGCTGAGGCAGCTCAGACAAGTGTCAAGCCGACCTCACTTTCATTAGAAGTGCTTTGCTTTCATTAGAAGTGCCAGCAAAAAACATCACCAGCAGCATGAAATTTCAAGTCATGCGCCAGTCTCACCGAGACTGAAACATGTTTGCTGTTCCAAAATGCTTCAAGCAAGTTTGCTATCAAATCCAACTCTCCAACTGACAGATTCAGTCCTTCCGCTCCAACAGGGCGTGGCCGTAGCGATCGACTGGAGACGCCGTCACCTGCTTAAGTTTAGATTCCAACCCAACAAAAGATACTGAAAAAAAAGTTGGAATCTGCTTCAGAGACTCGAAGCGTTACCGCATCCCAACACTTCAGCAAACCACGCCTGGCATTATCAACTCCACCTCACGCAATGCGCATTGAAAACATGCTGCATTGGAGAGCACCAACAATTTTCTTCCTTCCTTTTTCCGGTTTTAGTTTGGAAAGGTCCCCTCTTTTTGCAAATTCGCATGACGCTGTCAAATTCAGGCCACCCTCAAACATGAACCATTGAACATTATGTTTCTCCATATTTCCTTCTAATATGGCAGAGCTACATAGAAATGTACCCTGCCCACCTGCAGCTGCTTTTGCAAGTTCACTGATTCCAGTAGCCACTTCAGCGCAGTGAACCTCAGCCCCATGTCATACTAACCGATTTCGAAGGCAGTGAATCCACCAGTAAATCACACAAAGACTTGTAAATCTAAGTCTCAAAAGCAACCAAAAAAAATCTGGCCCGATGTGCTGGACGAGCGCGGCAGAGCAATATGAGTTCGATTGAGTTCGTGTTTGTTGTGGCGGCTCCTATTGTCTCTGCGTAGTTTATGTGGTTCATTCATTGTTGGGTCCTTTCATATGCGCGTTTGAACCGGGAGGTGCTTCAATGCTTTTCCTCCGGCCTCACTTAAAAAAAGCATGGCTTTCCATAATAGCATGTTCTACTTCGACCCCGCAAGGGACAAAAACATGTAAAAACGCACTGAGTTTCCAGCCGCACCGGAGCATCCTGAAAGGGGCTCTAGAGATTTTCAGAGTTTTTGGTAGGACTTTCAAGGAGTCACCCAAAAAAAAAATCTCCAAAAACATCAGAACTTGGCCAATCCACCTTTCTCCCCCTTTAACACCCACCGTATTTCTCCAGTGGATTTCCGGACTTGGCAGGTTAGGGGCCAAGTTTTTGCCCCCAACCGAAATGCCAATTTTGTGGCTGAGAGAGGCGGCAAGGGGAAGGTGAGTTCCCCGCGTGGTCTCATCATCTTCAGATCTGAACATGGGTTAGTAAAACTTCATAGAGATGTCTTGCTTTAGCCTTCAGATTTGGTGTTTTGACAAAGGCATATGGTGACAGATTTTTCTCAAATACTTCAGAAATGCTTTTCCGACATTGAATGATGACTTTGTCTTTGCGACATCGAAGCAGAGGTTTTCAGTCAAAGTAGTGGTACAGAATTCACACGCTTCGTTCAGATGGAGTACAAAACCAAGAGGCTTTTTTAATTAGCTCATCATTCAAGTCCCATTTCCAGCCCTACTTCGAAAGTGGTGCTGTGGCGTTTCCCATCAGTCACCCGAATTAAGATGGCTATGGGGCGAGGCTCCAGAAACCGAGCCAAACCATGTCCACCCCTTTGTCCTCGGCTGCAACCGCTGACAATCAACAAGAAACCAAGCGCTAGGAAAATTCGACCAAAGCTGTGGAATACGGAAACATCTAGGCACATTGCTGTCTCGAAGTTTTGAAACAAAACCTATGGGTCAATCGCTCAATCTGTCCGACATGGACTCGTCCCGGTTTGCGATCAACACTTTGCCCTGTCCTTATGTTTGCCTGATGCATAGCCAATACAATACGACTCCAAGCGCAGAGAACAGCAGAGCCTCATCTGCAAACTTCCCCCGCCAACCAGCATTTTGGAATACATGTCTCGTGACTCCATCTGAAAAGAAACTATTCAGCCTTTCAAAGTCTGTGCTACAAGCTCACAAGTTGGAATACGTTTTCGCATTAACGTTTGATCGTATGAGTCATCAAATTAGATGTCATTGGTCCATCTGAACTTCCAATCAGCGTTTCTGTTTGCCAGAACTGCAAATAACTCAAAAAGGAGGAGAGGACGACGACCACAACCACAACAACAATGCGACAATGAAAGCTTGTAAGTCTTCAAGGTAGGCTCTCGAAAAACATCTCACACTGAAAGTTTACTAAGCCATACAAGTTGGATATACAAAAACAGTCTGACTTGATACATCCAACCACTGGACAGAAAGTATCGCCTTTCAGAGCGGTAATCTTGACTGGTCTTGGGGAGAAAGGATCAGCCAAGGGACTGATACATAGGCAGTCATGGCGAAAAAGCGCAGCATGTTGCTCAGAGGTTGTGACGCTATCTGCCCTGGCAAAATGACTCATTTTCAGCCATCAATCCAGAATGATACCAAGAAAATTCCGACTACAACCTTTGGATTCATCCAGCCTTTAAAACTTGACATACCATCCTACTAATGCAGTCAAACTTGAGGCTTCTAACAGGACCCTGACCTGGACTTGCGAAGACCGGAATGCCCAAGACTTCAGTGGTGGTGGTCCGTGTCAGAGTGCTTATGGTGCTTGTGGTGAAAGTGGTGAACCTGGAATCGGTCAAGTGACAAAGAGAGGGAAATCTTCAGATCTCGTTGTCACTAGAAAACATTGACAGGATTGTCGGACAGTCATAACCAGCATGACATGCTCCTTAAAGCAACTTGGTCTGAGTACCTCTCAATACACATCCCTGGACCCCTTGATCTTGAGCAAATAAGCAACACAACAAAAACACAGCTCGGAACACGTGCCAGAAAATAAACAGCTTTGGTTGAAAGCTTGCAGCTGAAGCAAATGCATAAGAAGCGTGATCGTGCTCCCAGTTTTGGTGGTAGTTGAAATTGATGAAGTGGTAGTTCGGGTGGTCAGAGTGGAGGTCAGGCTGGTCCTGCCGTTTTAAGGAGACATTTTGTCAGGAACTTGTCGTGGATAGTCGTTTCAGAATCTTATTTTGACTGCTGCTTCGATGAAGAGTGAGTCAAGGTTGCTGGTTGCTTGTTACATTGTAAGCCCCGGGGAAAACAACCACAGTATATCCTTAGAATCATTACTGCCCTCGTCACTAAAAATAGAACCCGAAGCCAGCTCCACCTAGCTCTAGACTCTATGTAAAAGATCTGTGATCAGAAACCATGATAATTCCACAATATTCAAAAAGATTGGGAGAAAAGTCACCACCGACTATGAGAGTATACAATACGACCAAAACATCATGGGCAAACGGATTCAAACAAAAAGGATCACCCTGAATGACCTGAGAACTATGACATCTTTTCCGATCATCCTTGTTGGTCCCCTCAATTCAATCCTACCAATCTCACCACTACACCTCTACTCACTAACCAATCTGTTCATCCCCCCCTACCTGGTAAAGGTTGAACTGCTGGTGGTGGCAGAAGTGGTGCTACTGCTGGCCAGCTGCAACTCACTACAATGGTCCAGGCCACTAAAAGCGAAAAAGAAAGAGCGCACCCCTCCCCAGCCATAAGGAGAAGATGTGGAGCCCAAAGCCAGGTCAATACGATCCACAGATCCTTACGAAAAGACAATAGATGAAAAGGGAAAAGCTTTGACTGGTTGACTGGGCAAGTCCACTTTGACAGAGATGATGGTGAAATAAGGAGTTTTCCTGCACCCAAACATTGGATGAAGTCTGACTGCTATCGTCATAAATTTCCTTACCCCTGTCTTCTGTGAGTACCATCCCCCAAAAGAAAAAACACAGGCAAATACGAAAAACAACGGAGCAAAACAGAAAATTTGGCCATTTTGATCCCCATGATTCTATACTTCAAGCTCACGCAGGTCTGCAACTGTTGCTGTGAAAGGTCACCAGAATAAACTGGATTGCCAGCACCCAAATCTGTTTTCTCTCCAGGAACTTCCCTGTAAGGATAATTTAAGTTGTACTCGATGTAATCCTCATGGGACTTGAGCTGCAACTTTGTGCGGCGTCCCCAATATGCCTGAGAAATCAAAGACATACAACTTAACAGGTTGTTCTCAAAGGTGATAGAATGACATATGAAATCCATATGTTGTTCTTTCAATGATTGCCATCTTTCCTCTTCTCAACAAACTGTCCATATCTGTGTACCTCCATGCCATCAGCAATGTCTATACACAATGTATACTATACATGGTGTTCATAGTTTTTGTGATGTATATAGATCCTGATTAAATCAAGTACTCCAGTACGTCCCTTCAAGCTCCCTTTTTTCAATGCTACCTCGTGAGGGTCAAAGACTCGAGCAAAGTCGGTGGATCTGGAACCACCATCCAAGTCGCAAAGCAACAAATCGAAGGAATCCAACCACATGGGAGTATTGGCCATATCTCGGAACCTTGCCAAATTTTCCCTCCAGTGTTCACTTCATTGTTTTTGTTGAGATCACTACAAGGGATGTTGAAAGTGGGTAGGGTCAAAGTCGGCCTGGGGGGGGGGCGGAGAGTATTTCAGAGATTGAGAGGTGTTTTTGTTTTTCTTGCCATGAATCTTCCCATCTTACATCTTCTTGAGTGCATACGAGCCCCCCTACGATATCAACAGTCCAAGCAACCAAAGGCACGAAAAAAAAGGATGAATAAAAAAAAATGAGTGCATCCATCATCCGAGGCACTGGAATCTTAACTTCACATCTTGCCCTGGCATCTGGTTGATGCTTGCAAAATCACCATCCAAACCATTCCATGATGCAGAATGAGGTGTGTAAGAACTGATCGCAGTCACAGAGACCTGACAACACTTCGGCAGGTCTAAGGGTGAATGCAAAGACTTCTTGGGCTTGAAATATGAAGACATATTAAGACAAAGCTAATAAACATCATCAACCAAGCCATTTCTTTTCTGGGCCAAAACCAACACTCCCAATGAATCCCAACCTTGAAGTCCTCCGTGTCAGCTCCATGTCGCTCTCTGCTCACCAGGAAGAGCATATTTTCCTCTCCCTGGTCGGGACCGCGTCCAGCTAAGTTGTTGTGCAGGATGGCCTTGATGAGGTAGGTAGTGCCTCCGTTTTCCAAGCAAAGAGCAACCACAACTTGCACTTCTCAGTATCCTTCTCCTGTTTACATGTCTACTGGATGACTTTCCATTCACTCCCCATTTTTCATCCATGTCATCCGCCCAAAAGGCGGATGGAAGAAACATCCCAATCAATTCATCAACACTTGCCATGACTTTTTGGGGTTGCATCCAACCAATTTCATCCAATTTCCAAGCACCAATTTCCCCAAAACGCTTGGATAGTGAGAGACAGTGCCTTCTTGCATACATCCACTTGGTATCCTGGGTGCTGGATCAAAGATCTTTGGCTCCATAACCCTAGCAGGCTTGGATCGCGCTGCTAAACTCTCCATGGATTGCCTGAAAAATTACCGGGAGATGACGCTGATTGACATAGATGGGAAAAATACACATCCAAAGTGTTTTTGGTTGGTCTACCGTATATATAGATCCTATCTATAAGAACATGTGTGGAATCTTGTAAAAACATGGGAATCACATGATAAATACACATCGTATTCTATGTTGTGTCATTCTCGTGAATCACTAGTTGCTTCATCTGTCATGTCCAAGGCACTTGAGATGCTTTCCACCCACACCTATGGAGCTCACAACAACGACCAGCATCAAGGCAGATGCGAAAATCCTCGAAGCAACGAGACATCAGTGCATGTCATCAGGCTGACTGAAGTCCTATCCACTCCCTTGCTACCAACCAAGCCACTTCCAACTAGAGAAGTGTCTGATGCTGGGTGTCAATGCTGCCGGTTGCGGCGCATCTGTTGTGTGACCTTGGGGGTGGACCGTGGAAAAAAGTACTGAAAAAAAGGCCATCTGGGAAGCTGTTCCAATAACAGTTTCTCAGACCATCGTCTCAAGAGTATGAAATCTTGAAAGAAGCTGGAAAAATTGACTTGCAAGCAAGAGTGCATTCATGCTCATCGTGGGGAATCCATTGTGCTGTAGAGTCTCGGAGAGCTTGCGCATTGTTTCAGAAGTTTACAGGGCTTTTGTGTGTCACTCATGCGGGTAAGTTATGCATTTGGTATTGCATCCGAAGCACGAACCACCAGCCGTCGAGACTCGTCTCGTTCTTGTCCTGGCAAAAATGGTCAGAACCTTGAAGTTAGCACCTTTGCGAAAAGGGCCTGCCTGAAACTCATCTCTTCCCCACACTCAAACTTGTCACAAGCACCCTCCTGTCCTTGCCACATCTTGCATGGGGTCTTGGTCTGGCCACTTTAGCCAGTCGCAGGATCGCCAAGAAGTTCCCACAAATTCAAACAGCTTCCAGCAGTCTAAAAGACGTGCAGTGATGTTCAGAATTGGGGCTTGAATCTAGGGTCATGCGGTCATGCTAAATAAGAGACGCTTTGTTGCTGCAGAACTCCTCTTTTTCATGAATTTCTGCTGCTTTTTCAATGGGACAACAAAGTGTTGTCAGCTGCTTCAAGCTACAATACGTGGCCACATGTCACATGCCTTCTATCAGAAACACATTGAGCCAGAAGGTGTGTGTCAACACGGTCAGCACGTACACTGCATCAACCTGCTTGTAGCCATGTTCCAATTAACAAGTGTTCTTCAGAAACCACTTGTCTACCTGTCTCAGGGATCCACGAAACCCTCCAGGCTGCAAAATGTCACCCCCTCCTCCGAACGTTGCTCACCCCCAGCCCGGCAGCAGCGCGCCACCGTAGCAGCAGCCTCAGCTTAGGGGCTTTTTTTTTCGCCTTTTGCCGAGAAAATGTTTCGACAAATCACATGAAGTTCTGCGGAATCAAGTAACTATATCTTCACCAATCTGGAAAATCCTTCAGTTAGAGAAAATGAATATATGAATATAGTAATTTGACCAAAAAGCCATTGGGATGTTGCAAAGTAGCCCACCCAAATGTCCACTAAATCCAGGTTGCCTCGCCTCAGAAATGGCCTGTTGAGTACGCTCTGGCCGTTCACCAGCGGACTTCCTGATCTCCTTCGCAAAATCTTCAAAAAGATGTTAACGTTCTTTGGAAATGTGTTTCTTCATTTCTTCCTGCATCAGAAAATTTGTGAAAATATAGCGTCATATTATGTGTATATATAATATAGTAATTTTCTATCCACCACAGAATTAAATCCTCAACCTACCAAACTCTATGTCATCTGTTAGACTATCATCACTGACTCTAAGCCCTCACAATTCACTCCTCCAGGAGACCATCAAGGCATTCCTGCGCCTTAAACAAAGCAGTGCCATGCACCGCTAGCGATCTATCCACTCCATCACTCCAAAATCACTCCGAACTTCTGCACCGCACACATTTTGTATGCAAATTTTGTCTCCCCCTAGGTTTTTCACCAAACTCGCAGTCTTTCCCAGTTTGTTCTAACTAGAAAAGCTGGACCTGCAGTCCCAAACACCAAGGGGCCTTCAGGCGGAAGTCGCGATTGTCGCTGGCAAGAATTCCAAAGAGGCCCTCCAAATAGTGTGGCAAAAAGGCGATCATGTCAACCTGGCATGCCATGAGTTGAGCCGAGTCAGGCCCTTGCAATACCAAACTCAAATTGATGATTTATCACTAATTTAAAACGTGCTGAGAAGCTTCAGTTTCTTGTTTTCTAGGGATTAGAGCTGATATTGCCTAGTTCATGCACATTTGTTCATAAGTAACCATAAAACTTTCAAAAACAGAGTTCTCAAACTATTCAAACAGCTCTGTCTGGTTTGATCCACCCTACATGGTGCCCCTTCTTTTCCTCAAATGATGGCATTTGTCTGATGCTTGCTCTTCTCCTCCTCAAACTCCTCAGGCGTTTCCCAAACCGTCTGCTCGGTGCGAATGTTGAAGTAGTAGGAAAAGCCAGAATACACAAACTGCGCCCAAAGACCTCTGATGCCCACCTGAGTATCACTCTGAAACATGGTTTTTGGTGGTTTCTGGGACTTTTTTAGCTCGGAATTTAGGAGAGAAGTTTATCATCCCTTAACTCCAGTAGATATATCATAGTAGTTCGAAACTTCATCTTCACTGACTTCGATTTTCTCAATATGCCAGAGGATGTCTTCACTGTCACCTCAACAGCCTTGTCACCGACTTCAATCAATTCATAGTCGGCCCAACATCAATTCCAGAGAAAGAAACATACAAGCATGAGAATATCAATGAATATCACGTATGCAGCACACCCCTTGCACTATTTCATTTATCTGTCAAATATCTTAGTGATGTGGCCTACTAAGGCAACTAAGGGTGTTTCAGAGGTGGACATCAAGCAGTTTCTCAGGCGTTTTTGTTGATTCCCTGAAAAAGTGACAGACTGGTAGATACCAATTCGGAGCCCAGCAACCTGTCGGGGTCGCTTGGCGACAAGCTCAGCTTCGGCCTTCTGGGCACGCTTGGTGCGGCCGTTCGCACTGTGGTCGCTGTCATCGCTATCGCGGCGACGTTCCCACCATCCTTGGCACCAGGCCATTCTGCTTAGCTTCTTTCTTGGAGCTGTTGGGTCCATTCAAAAATGTGGCAAAAGTCAAGAAGTCAATGACACTTTGCAAGGCATGACTTCCATTTTTCTTTTTAAAGTTCATGTTGGCCCCTTTTGGCATGCCCTACTCCCTTCCCCTTGGCAAGAACAAGCGTCTCACAGTGCTGGAGCATCCAGTTGCTCTGATATACTGCCCTGTTGCTGTGTGGCTGTTACTACGACTTCTGTCCAACCAGCGCTTCGCGCTCCTCACTGAAATTCACACCACATTCTCCAAATCCAATCTCACAATGTGTAGCTGGATCTTCATGATAATCTCTTTCCATTTTCACAAGAAACAACCATCATTCGTCATTCGCTTCACAAAAAATCGAGATTTGCAAACTGCCAGCCAACCACCTCAAAACAAGGGTAGCCTATAACTTTAAGGATGATACACCCACCCACCCAAAAAAAAAAAGTGCATCTCCTGCTCTTCCTCTTCTTCCGCCGGGTGCTGCGGGAGGCCCGCTTCCGTCCGCCGCTGCGCGACGCGCCACGGAGATACTGCGGCAGCTGCTGCGGGTTGATGGGCTGCGCCTCGGAGAAGGCTGGTGCCGATTGCTGCGCCAAGGGTCTCACCTCAGAGGTTGGAAAAGTTGTGGGAAAACGTCCGCCGACTTTTTGCGAGAAAGTGAAAAAAGGGGTATCAAAAATAGAGGAATGCAAATTGGGCCAGTTTCATAAAGATGATATTATTCAACTTGTATTGAAATGCCATCTCCTCATGCACAGCTCGTGGCATGTCTGATGAAAACATCGAAAAAACATTTTGCCCAGTCACACTCTCAGGCAGCTCACTGATGAGCTTCACTTGTACCGGTTCACCCCCAAAAAGTCCAATCTTAGCACCTGTCATCTTCCTCACAGCATACTGTGCCCTATCAGATGAGGCATAGCACACATAGGCTGTAACACCACTACCATTCCCTCCATCCTCCAGCACCACCGTTGTCAATGCTCCATGCCGGGCACATTCCAAACGAATTTGTGCCTCAGTAATCCCTTGGGGCAAACGACTCAAGGCCACTTTGTCCAGGGTCGTTGGCAAGGTGAGACCAGCATCCTGATTGGAACGTTCACGGCCAGTCCTGAGTTAGGGAATTCACAAAGCATTCTTACAGGGTCTCTGGCTGTATCAGCTACATCATTACTTTCGCCCTTCCACGAAGCACTTCTACCGCATTCAATGATCTTCAAAACTATTGGATCCTGAATCCTCATTCAACATAAAATGAAAAAACAGATCATTAAACAACATGCTATTTCACTTCGACACAAAAACACACACACATACATCATAAAAACCAACCTGGACGGCTTTATCCAAGTCTCAACAAGGAACTCAAAGTCGTTCCCAGTGGAGCAGGTCTTTGTGGTTCCTCCTCTTCTGCTTGGTTAAAGGCCTGTGCTACGTTGCGCGTAGCCAAGGTGGCATCCCCTGCAGCGCCACCTGTGCCACCTGCCACTGTGGCAGCACGCGCTTGCTCTGCGGCTTCCTTCACCTCGCGTTAAGCAAGGGGAGTCCCCAGTTCTGCCTAGCACTTGATAAAACACCGGGCAAAAGTTGAAAATGGAAAAACATCTCTTTTTGAGGCCCCTACATTCATCTTTTCATTTGGCGGAGAGTCCAAAATGAAAAACCACATGAAGAACTCGCTGGCACGGAAACCAGAGCTTTTCTTTTTTTGCCTAAAGTGTTTCGATATGTTTTGATCACCTCCCCTTAAAGTCCAACCAACAACCAACCACCCCCTGCTCATTGACACCTGCTTGGCCAAACGTTCCAGCTCTGCACTGTCCGAAGCCTCTGCCGTGGCCAAGGGCACTTGACCCGACTTCCAAAAAGCAGCCTTCTCTTCTTCCTCGTTGGGTGTGGCCATCATCTCATTCAACAAAGCCATGGGATCAGGAATCGCACCCAGGGCCACCAACATGGCAAAAGCCACAGGATCCGGAAGACCCATAGCATCCTATAGCAGTTGGGCCATGGGTGGAAAGAAGCTGTAGAAACGAGAGATCTATATAAATTTTCCGACTCCCAACCTCCATGGAACCTAAAATCCAAGGAGTAATGTTTCAGTATGACCACAAGGACCTGAGCTGATCAGCTCCTTTATCTGCCCCTCTAGAAAGTGTAAAACATTATATACTGAATATATCCAGGAATCATACTTTTGTTGCAATTTCACATCTGGCTTCGGCACGGCAGCCAAGCAGAGCAAGTCAATTGGTTCGCGAACAACCTGCCCATGTTGCAGGTATTCCATCGAAGGCACCACAGATACAATGCTGCCCACCAGAAAGTGATTGAGACAAATCATTTCTTACATAAATCTATCTCAGCAACATCTCTTGCAAAGCCTGTTGGCAAGGTGTGAAATAATTCTTAAGGCGCAGAGTCACACTAACTAGCTGCTAGTCTTCCTATAATTTTGATGCAGGTATGCGGACTTTGGTTGATAGCTACCCAGCGAGTCAACTGGAACAAGCTGATACCTGTGACTCTTGAGCCACCGAAAGCTGCAAAATGGCGCATGGACATTTTTTGCACATGCTGCAGAGTCCGACTCATGAATCGTGTTACAAAATCACTTCCATAAGAATCAAACAAACAAGG
Organism: Breviolum minutum Mf 1.05b.01; assembly: GCA_000507305.1. Classification (NCBI taxonomy): domain Eukaryota; class Dinophyceae; order Suessiales; family Symbiodiniaceae; genus Breviolum; species Breviolum minutum. Next base: position 113,245 of record DF239855.1, read on the forward strand.
ATTGAAGGATTACCCCTTTCTTTCCATGCGTTCATGTCACAATGGTGATGCTCTTTCTGTAGCCAGTATCACACACTTGTAGGGGTTTCGTATTGCAAGTAGATGAACATAGTGAGCTGTTGAGTTTCCAACTTTTTAGCGACTTTTCCAGTGATTCACTTTTAAAAAAAACGGGCACAGCTTCCCATCTGAATTCTAAACTATCCTGAAAAACACATATGTATATAGATGTATATCCCCACTTCCGTCTGGCCTGTGGCATGGAGTCTAATAGAACAATCCATCCCAAGACTAGCTGCCGCACCTTGGAAGATATCATCAAAATGAACAAGGGGACCGATCCCAAGGAATGCCAAAAGATTGGTAGTTTTCCTCTTTTCCAATTGCCAAAAGTCATCATAGGATTGAAGTCAAACCATCCCGCAAATGATCCATGAAAGGGATTGAAACTTTTCCAAAAGATGGGCACAAAATGGTCACAGTCATTGTGCTCATAGCTATGTCATGTCAAGGGTTCACCGAAAGAAAAAAAACTTGCATAGTCCCAGGCGCGGAGGGGTTCAACACATGAATGCGAGCTGCAATCAACGGGATGAGAATGGAGTAATCAAAATCTGGCTGCTCCACCACAATATCCCGCACCAGGCGGTCCAAACTTTGAGCTCCCTCCTAGGAGTTTTCAGCGATGGATTGATGTCTTTGGACTCACCACATGGAAAATCCAGGAAGATCACCAAGAGCATCTCCATACACTTTAATGTTGCCTACAATCTACATTTGTATATAGATTGCTTCTATTTGTCTCTTCCAGATGTTGGTTGTCTGCCGGCTGGCTCGCTTTCTGTCTCTTAGTATTGATCGTTTTCCACCCTGGCTACAGCGGCTGCTGATTAAAGTCCCGGCCTTGATTGTTTGCTCGACATCTGTGTAGAGCCTCAGACGTGGCATGGGAATTTACCGCGTCTTCTACTTTTGCCAGCCGTCTGGCACACAAGTGCACCCACTGCCCAAGTGTCTTTCAAGCTAAATTGTCAATCTTTTCATGACTGCTCGAGAGTTTCCGTTGTTCTTCAATAACCTATGTGTATCACGTGCATCCCAGCCTGCACAGGCCGTGAAAGACGGAGCCCATGTCTTGAAGTATCCCAGATCGGATCACTTTTGCAACATTGTAGAAGGCTTCGCAAGCCTTGTATCTCACATTGGAGTCCTGAAAAGGATGGAAGCCCTTTTCTCAGTTTATTCATCCCTCGCCCCCCAGCATTTTGTCACAAGTCCAGTCGCAGTCCTCATCAGAGAAGCACACCAAAATGGGCTGAGTGATCTTTTGGGCACAGGACATGGCCCAATCCTCGGCCAAAGGTGGAAGCCAATGGTTTCCCCCAGGTTTCCTTCAGAAGTTTACAGACTTCAATTTCTTGAGACATCCGTGGAACTCATCATCGCACCTCTCCCTTTTTGCATACTGAGTTGACCCAACTGTCTCCAACATAAAGGTCAGTTCACGCAAGGCCACCAGGCCATTGATTCGATCATGGGGCCTTGGGCAAATCGTTTTGGACCAACGATCGTATCCACTTCTGCATCACCCCCGAGCTTCCCAGCCAGGCACTGGTCAACAACTCCTGCTTGGAAAAAATGAGGGGGAGTTTGGTCAAAAAAAACACTAATGGATGCATTGGAAATCCGCGTTACATATCCACTTAACTTACATTCCTTTGGTATCCCAGCCAATGAGCTCTAAACTGTTCAAGCAGCTGCTATCAACGCCACTAACCAGCAAGCTCCTTGCATTCTGATGTCACTAGAGCCACTTAATCTCCTCACTACTACTGTACCTCTATACAGTATACCTACCAGCAGTTTCCACCAGTCCTCCACAATGCGATTGACCAAAAGCGAAATTTGATGCACCGCCTGTGCCTTCGCTGAAATACCAAGGCTGAAGATGTCAGAAATCCACATCTCCGCCTGAGACAGAGGATGACAATCCTTGGACACAATGAGAACTTGCATTCAGGAAACTACGAAAAAGGGTCAAGAATGCCCGGCCTTTTGTCTGGTCTCCATTTTCTTCTCATCCAATAGGCCATCAATGACGGACCCTGAGTGGAGGCCCAGACATGACAGGTAACGTTCAGGAAACCATGCCAAAAAATGAGAAAAAAACAAAAATGGAATCTGGAGGCCGCCAGAAGGCAGTCTTCCAAAAAGAAAGCGCAATATGATAAACGAAATCATCAAAAATCAGAATTGATCAGATCTTTTTACTCATCTCCTACCCACCCGCGCAATCAAGTTGCTGCTTGTTTCGATCCGCTTAACAAATCCAGTTATCACTGATTTCTTCTCCCATCAAAAGCAAAGGCGCAAAAAATGCTGAGCTCCGGGCTGTCAGGCCATCGCTCCGTCGACTCCATCACTGACTTCACCGGCAGGTCACTCAAGTTTTCCAAATTTCTCAGACAAAAAAAACTGGGATTGGTTGTTCGAAAAAAACAACATAATGATAATATAATAATAACTTTAATAATAATAATAATAACAAAAATAATGATAATAATAATAATAATGAGAATGAAAAAAATAAAAATAATGATAATAATAGTAACAATAACAATAATAATAATGATAATAATGATCATAAAAATAATAAACATAATGATAATAATAATGATAATAGAAATAATAAACATAATGATAATAATAATGATAATAGAAATAATAAAAATAATGATAATAAAAAAAATAATAATGATAATAATAACAATAATAATAATAATGATAATAAAAATAATAATAATAATAATAATAATAATAATAAATAATAATGATAACAATATATGATTGAAAGCATCTGAACTCCCTGAACACCCTGATGACCTCAATGCTGATAGAAAACATCTTGTCAAAATGCAAAATGCCCTCGTTTACTGGCACCACCGTTTTCTTAAGCCAAACAATTATAGCCGCACAAACCACCATCAATACAAATGATTTGAAGGCAAAGCACGTCATGTGTGTTGTATGGAGATGCGATGTCCACCGTTCAACACCTGAAAAAGGGTCCTTTTTGCAAGCATGCCTCGTTGTCGAAGGCATGTAAACATCAAAACATCATACTTGACACCCGTAGGAAACACAAACAAAGAGACATTCAAGTTTGAGCGAATGGCACATCACCCTTTTTTTCCCTCTTCATCAGGGAGTATCAGCCAGGTTTTCAACTTCAATGAAAAAATTTAGTTTGAAACTATACGAAATTTGGAAAAGTTGCAAGGCATTGGTTCCTACAAATCATCACTAACAGCAAAAGCGTTAGTTAGTGACATTGGAATGTGCCCAAAGCCAATTGCTCACCTCCTATGATCCACATGAAATTACGTTACATTTGTGCACTAAGGCATTGGCACATGTAAACAAACATGCATATACAGATAAACAAACACATGTTGGGTATATATGAATATTTGTGTTGGTTTAGATGTGTAAATGTATGTAAATTTTTTTTGAATTTAGATCTTTCAAGATATGAAAATATGTATGTTTTGTTGACAAACAAAACAATACTATTTTTTGTATGCCTGGTAGAACTGCATGAAATCGACAAAATGCAAGAAAAAAACTGATGTCACAGATTAATAAGAAAGAAAAAAAATTGTAATGTCAATTCAAATGCATACGTATGCGTATATGTACATGTATATGTACATGTGTTAATATATGTAAATGTAGTTGTACATGAAAGAATGTGTAAATGTAACTGTATATGTCCATGTAAACATACATGCTTTTGTGTTTGCATTTGTACATGTATCTGTGAATGCTTATGAACATGAACATGTAGGTGTAAATCTAAGTGGATAGAAAGATATATGTGAACATGTATCTGTATATCGCAAAGCAAATGGGAATGTGACTGCAAATCCTCTTGTATATTTTGTGTGCGTTTTGGTCAATATACATGTATGTGAAAACTTTCTACTTGTAAATGTGCCGGTATATGTTTACGTATTTGCATTTTGTCAGTGTAAAGGCATTTGGAGCGGCATGTTTATGCATTTGCATTTCCACTTTGCCACATCTGATTTTCCAACAGCTCAAGACGATATGATGCACGAGCTGGGCACTCATTGATCGGATCAAGGCGTGGCTTCTCAAGGCGTGGCTTCTCTTGGCATGGAATTTGCATAGCTTCAGCACCAGGGTGGAAAACAGACGCAGAACAACGCGCACAACTCAAGCCATTCAGGCCACACGTGTGCAGCTCGCCGTGACATTCAGTTGGTTTCCACAGCTGGTTTGGATCACGTTGCAATTTTTTTTGTGTCTGAATGCTGCATGGCAACGAAGATCGTTGTCCGGGCGGTCGCCCTTCTGTCAGCGAAAACTAACACGCAAAAAAGGGCTGTGGATTTTTTCAGCATTGAAAAGGTGTTTTTCCAGCATCAGGGACTTTTCCAGCATCCAAAAGGTGTTTTTTCAGCACCCGGGGTTTTCTCAGCATCGACGGTGTTTTATCAGCACCTGCGGTGTTTTTCCAGCACCCGAAAAAGAGTGTTTTTGCAGCATCAGAAAGGTGTTTTTTGAGGACCAAGTGTTTTCTCCGCACCCGGAGGTGTTTTTTCAGCATCAACGAATGAGTGTTTTCTCAGCACCGAGCTGGTATTTTTTGAGCATCAAGGTGTTTTCTCCACACCCGCGGTGTTTTTTCAGCACCTCGGCAGTGGTGTTTTCGCAGCTCCAAAACGGTGTTTTTCCAGCACCCAAGGTGTTTTTCCTGCACCCAAACGGTGTTTTTTGTGCAAAGCGGTGTTTTTTCAGCACCGCAACAGTGTTTTTCGAGCACCGGCAAAAG
>DF239855.1:118923-158677 GCA_000507305.1 Breviolum minutum Mf 1.05b.01
AAGCAACAAGAAGCAACAAGAAGCAACAACAAACAGCAACAAGCAACAACCAGCAACAATACACACCTCATGCTCCACCAACAGCAACTACAACAACACCAACAACAACAACAAACAACCGCATCCAACAACTACCTTAACAACAATTCTCCCAACTGCCACAAGCACCACCAACCTTCACCAGCTTGATTAGATCTTGCACGTCGAGATGCTGAGGAAACCTAAAATGTTGAAAAAATATTTTTAGATGCTGGAAAAAATCCTTTTTAGATGCTGAAAAAACTCCAGGTGCTGAAAAAACACTAAAATTAACTCTTGCCGCAACGCCAGTGGATCGGTTGTACACCCACCAGCACTCTAAGAGACTGCTAGTCAAATTCTGTAGTTTTACTGGCGTGTACAGTTGTCACTTTAAAACAGAAACATCGTGTGTGATTTAGTTAGTGCTGACAGAAAGGCGACCGTCGGACTGTGGAGACATAAAATTCAGACGAAAAGAAAAGTGAGGCCACGTCCGCCGACACTTCGATGTGACACAACTTATGGTTGCCTAGTATCCTTGCGATCCAGCTCGATTGCTGAAGCTTGCGACTCACTGAGAAGCCTTTCACCTGTCTTTGTTGGCATCTCATTGCAACGTGATCCAAGCTCCACTTAGTTCACAATAACACATATTCAAAGCCACTTTTCGCCAAGTTCAATCTACTGAGCATACTCGTTCCGCTCGACGCTTGTAGTTGGTGTTTTTTGCGAGACTTGGTGTTTTTCCAGCCTTTGAAAAGGGTTTTTCCAGCATCAGGAACTTTTCCAGCATTTGTTGGCACCGATAGGAGACTCTCAGAAAACAAAACCTCAAGACGCTATTATGCCGGTTGTGCGGCGAAGTGGAAGGTTTGATGTGAAACGATGGTGCATGAAGTTTGTCAGCATTGTTGTTTTATTTGATGAATGTTTGCAATTCTGGGGAGAATCTTGCTTAGAGCGCTAGTTTTTGCTACGCTTTTCTGATTTTTTCAGGCAATGGTTTTATTCAAGAGAGAGGTTCTTGCGGAACCAGAGTTAGTGTGATCATTGTGATTCCTGTTTCTTGCAGCTTTGGTTGCTGTATTTCTTGTTGTCTAAGTCATTGTTTGGCGCTATCTCGGTTGCAGTTTTGTGCCTGGACAAGAGTTGGATTCTTGCGTGGTGCGGTGTCTTCTTTTGTTGCTGTTTAGTCGTCGCTTTTGTTGCTTTCTTGGTTGCTGTTTTGGTCTTGACTTTCGTGTAGTTGGGGGTCTGGCACCAGGATTGGTTCTTGTATGGTCGTTTCAATTCCTCTTAGTTACGATTTTGGTTGTTATTTTCTGCATTTGATGAAACATGGATATTGCCAGCTTTCTTAACATTCCAACATGTTATTTCGTCTCTGCGCTGAATAAGGTGCGAAGCCGTTATGTGAAGGATCCAGACTGCTTGGCAGCGTGACTGCCGGCTGGCATTACGACGCTACTCTTATCGTCTTGCCACGACTTTGAGTTCAGTGCCTGTGAATGACCGAGTCTGACATAGTTAGTATGGTTTTGTGGTTAAAATGTGTTTTGCAACATTTTTGCTGGACCTGGAGTTGGATTGGATTTGGGCAAAGCTCTTTTCAATGCTTTTGCTGGATTGGATTGGAGCCAATGACTTGGGAAAACTCGCGGCCTGAAATTCTAGCCAGACATGATTTTAGTAGATATGCTGGCAAGGCGGCATGAGACTCGTTTAAAAGTTTTATAATTCCCGAGTCTCCGACCGCGCCTCGCTTTCTAGATCACAATCTAATTCTAGCGATATGGTGGACCTCGCCCGGCCTCCGCTTAGACCTCACCATGTGCAAAAACTCAGGTTTTGAGGTCTCGCTCAGGTTTCGCCGTGCATAAAACCAGCCCTAGGTTTTTGTTTTGTCATGTGAGGTTTGACTTCACAGACGTTTGTGTTTTAGACAATTTTTTTTCAAAGGTTAGTTAAGTTGGGATAGATTTAATCTAAGCTTTTGCTGGGCTTGTGTTGTATCGACTTAGGCTTGACACAGGCTTTAGCATCGTTTCTAGTGAAAAAAAAAGAATTTCTTTGGACCCTAGAATGGAGTGAGAAAAGCGTATCAAAACTAGTTCTCTCAGCACGGTCCTCTCCAGTTCAGTTGAAAAGTTAGAAAGTCCGTCTTTTCATCTATTCCGCTGACTGAAGAGCTCCGCCCGCGATCTTTGTGGCACGCAAGCAGCGCACAGCAAAGAAAAAGATTGAACTACTTGCGCCATTTCAGAATGTTTTCACACAGTGGTACTACATAGATTCCAAGCTCTAATGCGGTGAAGATGTGGAACTTTTCTTCAGGACAACTGCGTCTTAGGACAAGAGAAGAGAAAGTGTGCAAACGAAAACCATCCATAGAGTCCACTCAAATGTTCTTCAACAGGATAGTGTGAAGCACCGGATAGTGAAGCACCGCCAGACCACATAGAAAGACAAAATAAAAAGAAGCAAGTTCAAGGATGTCAGGAATCGGTTCAGAGAAGAGCACCAGATCGTGGGATCAAGGTCACATTGGGTGGCAGCTGTCCCCAACTCGGGGCCCACCAAGATGGTTGTCCAAGAAAGGGAACGGGAGGTGCCCAACAAGCTGGATACCACCGAAGCTCTTACAAGATGGATCACCTCCTACTGTGACATTTGGAGACAAGACAACAGTTATTTCCAGCTGTGAACCCAGTGCATGTCTTGCACTTTATCTGGAGCATGTCCAGAAAATCACCTTGTGACGAATTCCTTGGGCGTTCTTTCACCGGTACGATGGCACTCGCTGACAATGGAACCTGATTTATTCTTTCGTCTATGTCAGGGTCTACTACCTGGCTACAGTGGAATCATCTCAAGGCCCCTGGCTCTAAAGCAGCTACAATGACTTGTCGATTTACTGCTGTCGTATTGAGGGAACTACACGAACTACTCATGGAACTCCAACCTTGCACAGCTTCATCTGCATGGACGTGGGTGAACCAACTCGTCACCAGGTACCTTGGAGACACTTGAGACATTTGTTTGTGGGAATTGCTATGTCATCGTGAAGAAGTACCGAGCGTCACGAGGATTTTATTTTCTGAAAGCGTTGTGTTTCACCCAGTTTCCTGGAGGTCAACGTCAATGAACGTAACATGCAAGTGTAACTGTAAATGGACATGGAATTTTTCCGGCAATTTTTTGTCGTGGAACCAGCGCGAAGTGTGGTCAGTCGATAGAAGAAAACTATACACCTTAGCACCCTGCTTTTAACAGGGCAAAAGAAAATAAGAAACATGTAATACACCTATGTTTTTTCTTTCTTTGCCGAATGAGCACTTGGTATTGTCGGTCACTGAATCTCTTCTCTTCAAAGAAGGCAATTTTTTTTAAGCTGCTGCAGTGCGCGCTCCAAGGCTCTGACGGTTCAGAATACGTCTGTGGTTTAGTGTAGAGCAAAACTGCAAAGAAGAAGATGCAGTACAATCAAGTGTAACAAACAGAGCTTCGCTCTTAACTACACAAGAATGTACCTTCTTGAAACAAAAGCAACAAATTAGACGAATGACCAAAACTGCCATGCAGCAAGTGAAACAAGCCGGCCACTCGATCTCTACTGCACCCAACGAAATAGTAATGTACCCAAGATAAAAGTCACCTTACATGAGCTACCAAAATTTCTTCCAAGAACGAGTTGCTCAAAACACCTGCAAAAAATTGCTGGTCGTTACCATAGTCAAAAATTCTCAGAAGATTATCAATCTAGCTTGTAGCATGGTTAACTGATCTTGAGCTATTAGAAAGCAGATTAAGATACAAAAGACTTGAGCAACTGCACTAAAAGCTGAGAGGAGATTTGCTCCACATCACAATCATGTTTTCCTAAAACAACTTTGTGGAAAAGAACATCCGTGGGCAAGAAATAAACCTAGTCCTCAAAGAAAACTGAGCACAAAGGACATCAAAAAAATGCAAGTGTCCAGTGCAACCTTTAAAGAAACTCTTTGCAAGGAAAGTTCCGAGACCTTCTAAAAGAATAATCTTGTAAGGTAGTCAGATCATCTGGGAGCAGTTCGGAAGAGAAAAACCAACAAAGACCGTCTCGTGTTAGAAAAAAGAACAACGTAAACGTGCCGCCATACAAGACGATTGTTAAGCCGTGGAGTGAAAGCCCAAACACCTCCAGGAAGAAACAGATCATATGCACCTTAGCACGTTTTTCTTGAATCGGCGTTGAGAACGTTTTGTTTTTCGAGGGAATGTTTAGAAAGATTTTCTGCGAAATTTCTTCCTAGAGCCACAACAACCAACAAGACCGCAGTGCAGGTGGGAAGAAGAGTTGTTTGGATCTGAGGGGGTCTCAACAACCAACAGGGTCTGCAGTCTTGGTTTCTACAACAAAAGAAACAAAGAAGAGGCTTTGCAGATTAGTTGTTGCTGGGCGGGGCTCGCACAACAACACAAACAACCAAGAAGGACGGGACATTGAGTGATTGTTTGTTCCGGGTTGTTGTTGTTGTTGTTGTTGTTGTTGTTGTTGTTGTTGTTGTTGTNTTCGTTGTTGTTCGTTGTTGTTCGTTGTTGTTCGTTGTTGTTCGTTGTTGTTCGTTGTTGTTCGTTGTTGTTCGTTGTTGTTCGTTGTTGTTCGTTGTTGTTCGTTGTTGTTCGTTGTTGTTCGTTGTTGTTCGTTGTTGTTCGTTGTTGTTCGTTGTTGTTCGTTGTTGTTCGTTGTTGTTCGTTGTTGTTCGTTGTTGTTCGTTGTTGTTCGTTGTTGTTCGTTGTTGTTCGTTGTTGTTCGTTGTTGTTCGTTGTTGTTCGTTGTTGTTCGTTGTTGTTCGTTGTTGTTCGTTGTTGTTCGTTGTTGTTCGTTGTTGTTCGTTGTTGTTCGTTGTTGTTCGTTGTTGTTCGTTGTTGTTCGTTGTTGTTCGTTGTTGTTCGTTGTTGTTCGTTGTTGTTCGTTGTTGTTCGTTGTTGTTCGTTGTTGTTCGTTGTTGTTCGTTGTTGTTCGTTGTTGTTCGTTGTTGTTCGTTGTTGTTCGTTGTTGTTCGTTGTTGTTCGTTGTTGTTCGTTGTTGTTCGTTGTTGTTCGTTGTTGTTCGTTGTTGTTCGTTGTTGTTCGTTGTTGTTCGTTGTTGTTCGTTGTTGTTCGTTGTTGTTCGTTGTTGTTCGTTGTTGTTCGTTGTTGTTCGTTGTTGTTCGTTGTTGTTCGTTGTTGTTCGTTGTTGTTCGTTGTTGTTCGTTGTTGTTCGTTGTTGTTCGTTGTTGTTCGTTGTTGTTCGTTGTTGTTCGTTGTTGTTCGTTGTTGTTCGTTGTTGTTCGTTGTTGTTCGTTGTTGTTCGTTGTTGTTCGTTGTTGTTCGTTGTTGTTCGTTGTTGTTCGTTGTTGTTCGTTGTTGTTCGTTGTTGTTCGTTGTTGTTCGTTGTTGTTCGTTGTTGTTCGTTGTTGTTCGTTGTTGTTCGTTGTTGTTCGTTGTTGTTCGTTGTTGTTCGTTGTTGTTCGTTGTTGTTCGTTGTTGTTCGTTGTTGTTCGTTGTTGTTCGTTGTTGTTCGTTGTTGTTCGTTGTTGTTCGTTGTTGTTCGTTGTTGTTCGTTGTTGTTCGTTGTTGTTCGTTGTTGTTCGTTGTTGTTCGTTGTTGTTCGTTGTTGTTCGTTGTTGTTCGTTGTTGTTCGTTGTTGTTCGTTGTTGTTCGTTGTTGTTCGTTGTTGTTCGTTGTTGTTCGTTGTTGTTCGTTGTTGTTCGTTGTTGTTCGTTGTTGTTCGTTGTTGTTCGTTGTTGTTCGTTGTTGTTCGTTGTTGTTCGTTGTTGTTCGTTGTTGTTCGTTGTTGTTCGTTGTTGTTCGTTGTTGTTCGTTGTTGTTCGTTGTTGTTCGTTGTTGTTCGTTGTTGTTCGTTGTTGTTCGTTGTTGTTCGTTGTTGTTCGTTGTTGTTCGTTGTTGTTCGTTGTTGTTCGTTGTTGTTCGTTGTTGTTCGTTGTTGTTCGTTGTTGTTCGTTGTTGTTCGTTGTTGTTCGTTGTTGTTCGTTGTTGTTCGTTGTTGTTCGTTGTTGTTCGTTGTTGTTCGTTGTTGTTCGTTGTTGTTCGTTGTTGTTCGTTGTTGTTCGTTGTTGTTCGTTGTTGTTCGTTGTTGTTCGTTGTTGTTCGTTGTTGTTCGTTGTTGTTCGTTGTTGTTCGTTGTTGTTCGTTGTTGTTCGTTGTTGTTCGTTGTTGTTCGTTGTTGTTCGTTGTTGTTCGTTGTTGTTCGTTGTTGTTCGTTGTTTTTCGTTGTTTTTCGTTGTTGTTCGTTGTTGTTCGTTGTTTTTCGTGGTTGTTCGTTGTTTTTCGTTGTTGTTTGCTGTTTGCTGCTTGCTGCTTGCTGTTTGTTGTTGTTGTTGTTGTTGTTGTTGTTGTTGTTGTTGTTGTGGTTGTGGTTGTTGTTTCTGCCGCTGCTTGTGGGAAGTCGTTGTTATTGGTACAATTTTTTATCTGGCCAATTGGTGATGCTTCTTGTATGCTCCATGCTCCATGTTGTCGCAGTTTTTTTCTGGTTGAAATATCAAATGCACAAAAAACAGGGACACAGTTCCTTTTGTGCACCATCCAAGAAACAGATTTGCCAATGGTTGGCCAATTGATCCCTACGTGCAGAGTGGAATGCACATAAAACAAACAAGAAATCAGCAAAGGTCACAATCCCATGTCGTTTTGCTTGGTCAAGAAAGTGCGTTTTTTTTTTTTTGGGCAACCACAATTTTCATTGAGAATAAACAGTATTGAGATTGGGAAGATTCATGATTTTTCATGAAATTTGGTCATGTTTTTTCACGTGGTTAACATGCGTAGTTCATGCGGGAAATGGCCCAGGCAAGGATGGGTGCAAAAGGTGTCTTTTCTTGGAAACAATGTTGTTGCGCCAGGTTTGACAATTGAAATTGTCATGTTGGGAACAGTTTTCCAACAGAAAACATCAAAGATTCATTGGTGCAGACCTCGGGTTATTTTTGCCGTTGGTTTTTCTAATTACTCGAACATGTGAATTGACATGCTGAGGTCACATTTGCATCAAGCAGAGGCTTATGGGGAGGCTTTCCGCAAAAAATTGCAACCGATCTGCCATATAAGCCCACAAAAGCGATGAAAAGAGTCTCAGTCTTGCCAAATCCATCGATTCCATTAGGACAAAGTCTCCAAGCAGAAGTCGCAAGAGATCTCGAAGCAGACATCGCAGAAAAAGTCGCAGTAGGACTGGATGGAATTCCAACTCAAAATTAGAAGCCAGACTGCAAAAATTTGCAAGTGCCTGGGAAGCCTTTGTGTGGCAAGTTCACCAATCAAAGTGTTTCCTGGCCCATCAAATCATTAGTGGCTTCGGCTGTTTTGTAAAGCTTTGAACATGGGCAAAGGGCGCAAGTGATGTCTGAGTCAAATCCATGGCATCTTTCTTGCGCAGAAGTCGGTTGATACGGTTGATTGCAGTCCTTTTTGATTGCTGGTTGAGGAGGAGAAGAGCACGTCATTCTGAGAAGGAACCCAGCCTTTCAAAAGAGCAGCTTAGCTGTGAAAGAGCGGATTTTCTCAAAGTTTCAAGCTTTGCTGTTGGTTGGCATATTGAACGGTGAGAAGATGGTGGATTCGAGCACTCAGGCAAGGCCAAAGAAGTGGGTATATCAGAGACTCCGAACGTCCACACTTCAGGAGTTGGGTGGGAGGGTTGTGATGCTGAAAGGTTCCGAACGTACGGATTAGATGCAAAGGAATCCAATCATTTTTTATTCAGATTTACGGACTCATTTACCTTTCAAGTGCAAAATATTGGTATAGTTGGTATCATCCCACAGCCAGTGGGCCTGACGCGATAAGAATCTCCAATCATTTCCCGTGGGAATGATTATGGGAAGACAGCTTCCACAGGTGGACTCGCAGTATGCTGCTAGGTCCTGAAGGACGGCCAGGGCCTCGGTTGGACAAGAGAGATAGATCATGTCCTAGGTCTTTCATACCAGCTGTGCATGTTTTGATGAGATTTCAACATGAGAAGCTTACAAGCCACTTCATTCTTTTGGTGAAAGTCATCACTGTACTTTATTGTACTTTACAATCGGCATTGCATTCTGCAAGCCATCCAGTTTGGCTGGGTCACTGTAAACAGCACCTACGATTATACTTTCATGGAACTTTCTTCTAGCTAGTAGTTTTGCATGGAAGTGCCTTCCAATGAACCGTCTAAAATCATCACAAACCATCTAAAATTGGATATCTCATCGCTGGTCATTTGGCAGAGTGACCTGTTCTGAGCAAAGGTACAAAGTGAAAAGTCATTTGGGTGATGGCACCTTCGGGCGTGTGCTGGCTGCTAAGGTACGAAAAGTTGAGTAAAAATTGGCGCTTGGTTACGTTTATGTCGATCTAACAGATGTGAAACCTTTTGTAAATTGAAGACATGAGAGGTCAATTTTCTCAGCCCATACACACACACTTGGTTCATACAGCAGGCTCTTGAGAATATTGAACAACATGCAAAATACGAGTTTTCAGTGATTGGTGCCGAGCCGACGATGCGACCGTAGCGACAGGACAGGAAGACCAACACACGAGTGGCTGTGAAGGTTATAAAGTCTGCAGAATGCTTGGAGTTTCAATATCACAGCGCCATTGATTTAGCAGTAAACTCTTTGGGAAGGTATGGCCTTGTTTACTTACCGTGGTTTTTTAAGGCAGAGCATCTCCGCGAGCTTGCGGAGGAGGAAGCAGAGGCTGGAATGATACACTTTCCATAAGTTTCCTGCTCTTGAAGCTCGCAAATCTATCGTTTATAGCGGCTCATGAATTGAACTCGAGCTTCAAAGTCTTGGAATCCTTGCAACTTAGAATGCTGGATGGCTGTTTGCCAACAACACCATCAAGACATTCCTGCAAAGACTCAATCCAGAACTACTCCCCAATCATTCTAATTTTTCTTGGTGGAATCCCTCAGATCCAGGTGCTTTGGAAGATTCAAAAACTGGATCGTCCAAAGCTACGACAAGAGCTGCAACTGGCGAACGTAGACAGGACAGTTCCATGTTTGCATCTCTGCTGGGTGGACTGAAACTGCTAGGTGCCAGTGTGCAAACATTTCTGTCTAGAACGACTATTGGGTCTTTGATCTTCTGATTTTCTGACTGCATTAGAGGAGATCTTCAAGGCTACTAGACTACATTTCAAGACCTTGACAGAAATCAGTATGAACAATTTCTGAAACGGCACACTTTCCAGCAGCCTGGCTCCATAAACATGCAGAATACGAAGCGTTTCCAACATTGCCAAAAGGCATAGCATTTTTGAAGCCTTGTTGGAAGAAAGCATTGAAAAAGGAACTCCAAAAGAATAGAAGAAGCCTAGGCAACAATTGTAAAGATGGGCACCTCTTCTGACTTTCTTGCCCTGCCTGATCCTATCCGTCACCTGCAATGACGTGCAAAAGTGGGAAATTTGGAAGAAAAACTTTGATATGTAAGACGTGGAAGCTTTGCCTCTTGGGCTTAGTTTGTGGATTTTTACAGCTTCATGAGTCTGCATGGGTACAAGATTTGCAACACAGCACCATTTCGAGACGGAGAAGTCTCCCACTGCCCCTCCTTGGAGTTCTTGGGGGCGTCATCAGCTTGGCAGACTCGCCTGCCAATGCTCTGGTGGGCTCAACCCTATCCCCTGCCATTGAAGAGACAGTCCCTATAGAGCCGAAGGGCAAAGACTTTCAGAAGCTCCCAGGTGAGCGGTGAAACATATCTGCCTGAATAATCAATATAATAATACATGGTATTGATGCATACTTCATAAAATCAGCAGTCTCTAGGAGCATCCGTCATTCTTTACGTTCCATCTTAGTTCTATTTCGGTACTCCCACATTTTACTGCTTATTTGGCTTGGTGGGAAGATCCAGAACATACCTTATTTTCGGGTGAACACACCATGAAACAGCCCGAATAACTCCAACCCTGACCAGGTGGTCTTGAAGTCTTAGATTTGGCGGTTGGCAAGGGAGATGAATGTTGCCAGGAAGGCGACACTGTTGTGGTGGATTGGAGTCTGCGGAAGAGTAATGGTTATTTTGTGGATGCATCCTTTGGCTTTGATCCCCAACGTGGCATTGATGAAAAGTTTGGAGTGGGATCTCCAGAGCTGCGCTTTTCTCCCATTGGCGACAAGGGTGATAAGGTCATTGAGGGTGTAAAGAAGGCACTCATTGGAATGCGTGTGGGTGGTACCCGCAGGATCATTGTGCCCCCCAAGCTCGGCTATGTGTCAGATGACCTTTGTCCCAAGCCTGTGGATTGGGGACGACAGACCCAGATTCAGCGTGCCAAGAACAAGAACTTCGTGATTGAATTGCGACTGAAGGCATTGCGGCAGTAAATTTTCAAATGCTCAAAAAGCCGGTTGCCGCATTTTGCAATGCTTGCTATGCAGTGCCCATCAAGCATAGATTACACCCTTGGCTTCCATTGTTTCCACAAATCAGGAGCTCCTTGATCGTGCGGCTCTTGGATAGTGCGCCTGTCCTGTTGCATTGGGAACGCCATCCGACAACATTTGGCAGGTAAGAACTTGGTGTGTAGCAATTTGTGATTCTCTCACATGGGAAGTTCAGGGGATTCATGCAATGGTTCTAGATAAATCATTCGTCGGGTTTTCTAGATGTGCACTGACAGCTCTTTTCATTAGTCAATGGTAAAATTGATGCCTACAACACCATTCTTTCTACATACAAGCACCGCTCACTGCGAGAATCAAAGATTCATCTCTAAGATTTACATGTTCAAAGACCAAACACTTTGACCTTGCCACTAATGGGGGAGTTCTCAGTGCTCATCACTGGCCAGGTTTTTGCAACCCGATGGACATTTTTGCCAGCAGCTCTGGTTTTTGCTTTCCTTTTGGCTCATTCTGATTCAGGTGGTAAGTTCATAGACAACAGATTGTTTTCCTGCCTGCAGGCATGGTTTTCGAGCAGCTGGGCATCAGCTTGCGTGACTTGCTGAAGAGGAGTTCCCCCTTCTCTGTTTTCGTCGTTGCAGTCCGAACCGCACCGCTGGAACATTAATATCGTGTGTCCTTCCATTGGTTGGATTGAAGTGGTATTTTACCGATGCATGGAGGCATTCAGGGGAAATCCCTGAGATTTGTATTTCCTCACGTTCCACTTCGTGAGTGGTTTGTGTGAATTGGTGCAATCAATTTCTTTCTCCAATCAGTAATTGGATAGTGGAAGAACGTCCGAAAATCACCAAAAAAGCGAATGTTTTTCGCTCAATGCTATCAGGAATGACAATCGTGGCTTGTACTTGGCTGATGTACAAGTCATCTCCCGACATCTTCTTGGAGCTTTGGGGACTCTTCACAAGTTAGGCCTTGGCAGCTTAGCATGTTGAGCTGTAACAGTTTCTGGGATGAATCTGAAGTAGTTGAACTAGGGAATCAACAGGTAGGCCTAAGATTGTAAAGCGGGGTGTTAGTTGTAGTCTTCATGCCTACACATTTGCAGGTTTCATTCACACGGACTTGCCCTTGCCTTAGCATGTTGTGGACTCTTGTTGGCGATTCCAGGATTACCAGAGTTCTGCACCTCCGGTAAAACATCCCAGGAAATGTCGCAATATCATGCTCCGGCACAGCAACTATTTCCTCGCCCCTTCACTGCGGGAGCGAGAGAACAGTTGCAAGTGGTGCCCGACTGTTGCTAGCTGTTTGCCAATCATGCGAATTCCGGGAAGAAGAGCGGATCATTTTTTCATGGGAGGGATTATTCACATGCAGTGAGACTCGACTACCTGGAGGAGCCGGGCCTTGAAATCATGAGGCCTCATGACTGTAGCTTGGTGGAAAGCAGTCAAGTGCAAGTGAGTCCAAGCGATGGCTGAGCGGGTTTCGTGGCTCCCGAGCCGAAAGAACGAGACTTTAGAAATCTTTGATAAATTTTTGATGAATCCGTTGTCCAAGGTAGTATCTCGCTCATTGACTTTGGTGGCTGTGTGCATCAAAGTGAAAGTTTTCGTGGCCGGGCTGGGACGAGGCAGTTTCGCAGCCGGGTTGCTCAACGAACAAAACTTTGCTCTTTTAAAACTTGAAATGTTTGCATTGGATTCATTAAGCACTACATACATGTCGCTTGCATCAAAATTCATTCTGTAGGACTACCGTAATCCTTCTGTCTATGTCTGCATGTAAGTTGGTGAACTTTGTTGTTTGCTTTGCTGGTTTCAAAGCTTGTGTAAGACTGTGTGGCCATGTCGTTGAACGTAGCATACATACACAAAGAAACTTTGGGATGAGTTTGCATCAACTGCCTTGCAAAAATCAGACACCTGCACATACTGCTGTGGGATGATGGGAACAACTCATTTGAGTTGCACGGGTGAGTCAACATACCCTCACCAAGAGACTTTTGATGCTGAGGTCCAGAGCTTGTTCTTGGACTGCACTGGGATACTCCAGTGGATTTGTGGGCCGCAGGCGGATGTTGCATCAAACAGAAGTGGGTCACAGACATGTGCACTTCATTTGTTGCTTTCAAGAACACTGTTTGGCATTGTTTGGCTATTTAGTTGCGGTTGTGCTTTGCAAGGTTGGCTAGCTAGATATAAAATGATATCCGCAGCTTTCTAGGATCAAAATGCTTCGCTTGGGCACCAAGTAGTGAAAGCTTGTGGCACCTTTTTCCTCTCATGAATCGGACGAATGCTTTCTCTGCCTCAGCACATCAAAGCTCAATATGGCTGATTGTTTACACGTGACCTCGTCAGCCATGTCATGGCCGATGGTTCGTCGGTTCCAGGGCCGATCAGCAGGTCCGATCTTTTTGGTGGGATTCAGAACCACGACTTTGTCCTTTTGACCGGATAGCATCATTTCAGGGAAGCCTAAGCGCGGAAATCGCACCTGCAACGCTGAGGCTCGCGTCATCATTGCGAGTCTCAGCATCGGCACTGGCATGGAGTGCTGCATTGCACAGCTTGCAGGAGGGACAACAGGTGGACAAGCAATTCTTTGGACAGTCAAGTTTTGAGATGGAATTCCCTGATGCAGTTCATGACTCATCACTCATTCATGAACTGCTGCAGGCTGGCCTCAAGACCTGCACGTCAGGGGACCTTAGAGATGGTTCCAACATTTAGAATAAGGTGAGTCATTAAGGCACTTGAAAATACCACTTCAGGTTACCTCGATTTGTTTGATTTGTAAATGATCAAATATATTTTCGACTTGAGACCTTTTGAGGCTTTTTTTCGCCCCAAAACCTTAGATTGGCTGTCCCAAAACTGTGCGAAGTTGTCAGAAAGGTCGAAGCTGTATGGCCTGGCGGTTAAAGCCACCAAATCAGGCGTTGAGAATTGGCCTAGGCAGCGAGTTTTGACTGGGCTAGCGGCTAGCTGCACATTCCTCCCGCACCGACGGGAGATTTCTGAAGCTTCAAAAATGGACAGGTGCCTTCAACTTCTCTTCTCGGTTCCATCGGCGGGTGTACAACTCTTCAATCAGGAGCTTCATGGTTGAAGAGTTGAAGCTGGGTTGGTCAACGTTGGGCCTGCTCTGACCCTTCAAAATTGATCGCAGCATGATGCCAACTCGATTCAATCTGTCAGGTTGCGAACAGATTGGAAGTGCAATGGGCCTTGTCACTGGAAGTCTTGGAGCAGGCAGACATTTGACAATTGTTTTTTTTGATCATACTAAGAATTAGCGAGAATTGCGATATTAAACTTAGCCATTGCATCCTTTCAAGAGTGATTTTGTCAATTTTTTGGGAATCCACAATCTTCATCCCGCACCGTTTCACCGGAGGCCTTGCAGAGAGGTCACTGGAGCGTTGTTAGCTCGAACTGCGCCATCCGTACGGCAATGCATGCAGGGTGGCAACTTGCAACGGCAATGCTGGTTCAACAGGTGTGGTTGGAGGGAGAATGTTTGAGTGACCTGATGTTATTTTGTTAGATATTTAATTGAATTTCAGGGGCCCAAAACCTGAAAGTTGGAGCTTTACCCAGTTTAAGTGTGATGCGGAAATGCTTTCCAACAGTGGACCCTCAGGAGAAACGCCGCCAGACTGATCTCATATCATGGAACTCTGCTTCTTGGATGATGTTGTTTGCCTTCACACTCTCCGAAAAAAAAAAAGTGGCAGAGACAAGCGACTAGAAAACTAAAATCATTTTCCAAGGCCATGGCTGCATGTGCACGAGAGAGCGAAGCAGAGAAAGTGCTGGTGCTACTTCAGGCCTACAGATTTGGCAGGGATCATATGGATGTTTCCGAAAATAGTGGTACCCCCAAATCATCCATTTTTATAGGGTTTTCCATTATAAACCATCCATTTTGGGGTACCCCTATTCTTGGAAACACCCATATGGGATCAAGCATCATCGATGACAAACCCACCTTTGAGGAGCTCCAGATTTGCCGGCAGCAAGCGGGTTTGGTGTCATTCAATACCGCCCTGGATGCATGTGCAGAGGCCAGGATTTGGACCGCTGCGTAGCTTGGCTCCAAACACATGGGATGGGGAGGGTTCCAGATAGCAAGCTTTCATTAAAAGCGGCTCATCTCAGGAACTGTTTTGCATTTATTGATTTTCTTGTAACTAGGGTATCTACTATATAGCGATATAGTATCACTGGAATCAGGAACATGACTTTATGTAATTTTCGAGTCCAGACTTTTCGCCTTTTTCAGGGTCTCTCTTCACAGTTTTTTGATGCAGCGAGGCTACAGCTGCTGGACACGGTGCGCAACGCATCGATGGAATCGGATAACTTCACACTCAGCAGCCTGACGGTAGCAGCAGAGTGGAGGAGCCCAGACATTGCCAGGGGAATCACACAATGGTAGCAGTGGTCGCAGTTGATTTGTGCATGACAACAAGCTAAGTCGCTGAAAATGGCTGATGATCCGCGAGTGCCTTTTTGGCTCCAGTGACAACTGTTTTAGGCTTTGAAAGCCGAGAAGGTCTTAAGCCACAACACACACACACAACTACAAGGTGTGTATGAGATTTTGTCAGTGCACATTTCCTTGAATGGGTACTGTTGTCTTCCTACCCTGCATCAGTCCTGCAACCCGCGTTTCTATATGAATAATTCCTATCCTTGTGACAAATACATTCAAGATAGATAGGGTGGAACTTCTTCGCGAGGGCCGGTTGTTGGGGTAGCCGTCGTCTCTTGGCAGAAATGGGTTGGGATGATGATGACGATTGGGAGGATGAGGACAACATCGAAGCAAAGTTAGAGGCCAACCGTTTAGCAAAAGAGAAAGCCCAGAAGCGTCTTGAGACAGGCGAGGATGAGAGCAGTGAGGAGGAGGAGGAGGAGAAAAAAGAGGCTCCAAAACCTAAGAAGTCAACTTGGGAAGACAGCGAAGAGGAAGAAGAGGAGAAGCCAAAAACGGCTCCCAAAGCAAAGGCTGAAGCTTCCGATGATGAGGATGAATGGGAGGATTGGGATGATGATGAGACCAAAATCGAGGAGAAGTTGAAGGCTCAAATGAAGGAAAAGGAGAAGCAGCGCAAGCGTGAAGCAGGTGAGGATACAGAAAGCGAAGAAGAGAAGGAAACCAAAAAAGAAGAAAAGCCCAAGCCTGCACCCAAAAAGAAGGGTCCAACACAGAAGGCTGAGGAGGAAAAAGCCAAAACTGATCCTTCTCAGGTCCCTTTGGCAGATCCCAAGGCTGAAAGGGAACGTTTGAAGAAGCTGGAAGAAGACCGAGATGCACGTTTGGGAATGGATTTGTTTGCAGGCTTTGAGAAGAAAGAGTCTTTGCTGGAGAAGGAGAAGCGTGAGAAGGCAGAGCAGGCAGCCAAGAAAGCAGCAGCAAAGCCAAAGACGACCGTCATTGATGAATTTGACAACTTGGAATTGAAGTTGAGCTCAGATGTCGATTCCCTATGTGCAAAATGTCTCAACAAATTCGAAACCTCAACTCTCAACAAAGGAGGACCACAAAGGTTCTTGTCCAATCTCATCAAGAATTTGGAAAGTACCTTTGAGACGGCTGATTTGGACAACTTGGAGAAGAGCTTGGCACAGCTTGTCAAGGACAAGAAGGTCACCAAGGCCAACGCTACTTTGAGCAAAGACAACAAGGCAGCCACAAAGATCAACAAGAACACCAAATTCAACAAGGATAGTGAGTGGGCGGATGTCTATGGAGATGAATATGATGATGAGGATTGGACACAAGAAGAGTGGGATGATTGGAATAAGCAACAAGCCAAAAAGAAGTAAGCAATGACAAGCGCATGTCCACTGCTCCCTAGACGCAATGCTTTGGGTAGGAATTGAGCAGGACAGATTTGCAGGTGCCTCATTGCTAGCGTGGAAGAGTGAGGCCACCGTATGGCTTCCGCGCTTTCCGTAAACCCCCGTGTCGGGGAAGGGCAGCGCAAGCGGACTCACCTTCAATGGCCAAATCGGAACCCAAGCTGTTTTGTAAATTTCTTGTTTAAATCAGTTGAACAAATCAATTGAAGAATCGAAGTTTTTTGAGAACATGTTTTTTTCTTGAGCTGTTTCGGACGAGAAGCTTGCGTAGATTCAGACTGTACAGGCTTTTAGGACACTGCAAGCACAGAACTCGATCTGTTGCAGAATGGACCAGACGGTTTCACTTGGTGGGTTTGTGAGGATTGCCCAAAAATTTGAGAGAAATGTGCCAATGATAGTTTGTTCCCCTCACAACAAGAAGTTGAAAAAATTCACAGTCTGCATAGTCTTCTAAACATAGCCAAGGCACTAAAGGAACCGGTCCCTGGTAGCAACCTTTGTAGGTTGTTGGAGGTCATCAGCTGCAACCATGTCCGCATGTCCCATGCGAGACCTCATTGCCATGGAGGACTGCATTGCACTTGCACTTTGGAAACCCCCAGCTTTGTGCACCCAACGACATCAGCAATGCCGCACTTCTCACAGCTTGCGAAGCTTTGGCGAAAAATCACCGGTGGACGCAAGAAGTTCTTCAAGAAAATTGACTTGAAATGTAGCCAGAGGCTTACAAGAGATGCATTTTACTGGGTATCCATCATTTCCAGTCCCACAAAGCCATGTCCCGCCACATCCAAGGATAGAGGATGTCAGTGGAATATGGCTACATCCATGCTAGCGAAGCTACAGGTGCTTGAGCAAAGCGAAGTACATGTTTTGAAGATTGACCGACTGTTTTATACAAAAGCAATCTGACTCAATAGCAACGGCATCCCTTCAATAAAGTGTTTAGATGGATTGGTCCAAGGCTATGAATTGCTTGGAGGTCATGAGTTTCAATGCTGCTGGGTGGCCCAGTCACCGTGTTTGGATCGCTGAGGTACTTGCTCCAGGAATCATGCACAGCAGAGAGATCAATGATATGTCTTGTTGGGAAAGTCCAAGCACCCAAAGTGATGCATGCAATTGTAGGGAGATGTTTTTTTTGGGAACAAAACAAATCAATCCCAGTCTCCCCCTTCAATCTCTTGACCGTTCCAATTGGCTTGACTAGGGGGGCATTTCTTTTTCGGTGTCAACGAGGCAACCTCTTAAAATCTTGTCATTTCCAGGCTGTTGCAGCCTCCAATGCATGGTCACAATGTCTTCTGCTCTTTGCGTCACGGACCGTGAAATGGATGCCATCGGGTGGTGGTGAATGCTGAAAGTTGAATCAATCAATTAATGAAGTACCGAAAGTTTCTAGGGAATTCTACACTTACGAACAAGATGATGAGTTGAGTTATGGATGCAGCGCCGCGTCGGATTCGTTGCATCCCCCAGGACGTCTCTTCGCTTGTCTTCGAAGCGTTCCTTGCGTTCAGCGGGTAGCTTGTTGTCGGCCCTTGGCGACGCTGGAGAATGGGAGAGGCATGGCAGATTCTGGTTCTGGCCATGGAGTGAAGGGAATTTTTCGGATTGCGATGCAGGGCATTTCACTTCTTCAACGAGAACAAAGCTAAGCTTGGAAATGTTTATACCTATGGTCCTTGAGCCCAGAGGGCTTGCTACCTTCTTTTTATGGTGACAAGTCAACCGTGTCGCGACCTGAATTGTCACCAAGGGGCTGCCATTACAGCCTGCGCTGGAGGAGAGCCTGTAGTACCTTCAACATCCTTCAGTTTTATCAAGCCATCATGTTACAAGAGAATCAGCTTTCGGAGATTTCCCCCCAAAACATTTCCCAATTCTTTTTCTGCTGCAGGAGGTGCATCTGCACAAGCACTCTACTTGCTTGGAAAGGACGGGGATCACCATGGTGAGCGCATTTGCTGGGCCAACATTCGTTTGACTTCTCTCCGGTGTTGATGGTTATTTGTGGTGAAGCGCTTGACTTCAAAATCAGTCTGACTTGGCAAATCTCTAAGAAAGAAATTGAAATTGGATGACGTGTGGCATGAATCTTTGTACCATAACTTGTCAGCGTGGTGAAGATGGACTAGGCACGTATGCGATTTGCATGCTTTGCTTTACATGGCTAGGCGCGGGAAGACTCTTGCTGTGATGTGGTGGCAATGAATGCTGCCATCACTGTAATGGGCTTAGATTTGCACCTTTGTATGGAGCACATAGGGAAATGCGGGCATTCTCCTCCCATTCAAGGCCTGCCGATCTGACTGGTCACTAGCTGTAGCGTTCCTTGGCCAAGATCTTTGGGAGATATGTTGTAGCCAGTTTGGGATCGTGCATGATATTTGGGACTGCATGATTCTTATAGCCTTGCCAAGAGCAGCCTGTCGCGGATCTCTTGCGAGGCTGTTGCAGGAAGCAATTGCGGAGCGCTTGGCAACAATGGTTAGCTACTGTGCAGCAGCTCGTCATCAAATTTGGAATATATGAATATGAAATGAAATTTTGTTGTGCTTGGGTGAGCGCAACCGTCTCCTCTTGCACCCTTGCTTTCTTGTTTGGCTTGGTCTTCGTGGGCACTCCGAGTCTATGTAGGGTGCAACCCCAGCGATCTCACAGGTAATGACTGCGTGTGACCGCTGTGAGCAGCCCAGGAAGGCAATCCTGGAAGGGGGAAGCTGTTGTTATGCCAGAAATGAAATGATGCGCATTTCAAATTTGAGCCGGAAGTCAAATTTGAGTGGTGAGAGCATGCGCAGTCTATCCAAAATTATGGTGATCAACAGGCCTCTTGACACTGCAACTATTGTGAATACCTTCATGATACGTCAACGTTTTTACTTTCTTCCCAAGCAAATTGACCACCAATCGCGTCAACTTTTTTTCGTGTATTCTTCCAGGTGTTGGCTTGTTGGAATACAGCGCCGCAGAAAGGAGATGTGGGTACACCCAAGGTTGATGCCGTGTTTTAGATTTGGCCAGCTTTCTGCTTGACTGGAAGGCTATAGGATGCAGCCTCGCACTCCGCGCATGTGATCCTTGACCCAAATTCAGATGAAGGGGGATACGCAGTGGCAAAGTAGTGAAACACGGCATGTGAAGTGAGGCGCAAGTTGAATCATTTGAATGTAGAGGTTCACGATGGTTCACCTGCAGTTTTATCAATTGCTTTACCTGTAATGGGATTCACCATACAGTTATGGGAAGGAAAAACTAGCAAAGAGAAGTTTCGGGTATGAAATGGTATGAAAAGGCTTTTGGACAATTTTTGGGGTTGAGAGAATGGAAGCTGCTCTATTGAGGAAATGGAATCTCTCTGGAGCACGGCAATGAGGTGCAATTAATGTTGAGATCCATGCAACAAGAAAAGCTTCAAGCAGATGAGATAAGGCCAAAGCAGTTGAATTGATCACATCTGTTGTTTTGCCAGGTTCTTTCAAGAGTCACTTCAGGCAAAGGGGTATGGGTTGGAGTAGGGAGTTGGGGGAACTTTGCCTACTGTCAATGGTCTATCGTATTGCAGGCACTTCTGCAACCTGACGCAGAATGTCTTGGCGCTGCCATTGGTGCTTCCCGGAAGATATGGCAGAGTGTTTACTGCTCAGTACTGAAAATGCCGCAGATGCTGTGCACAAGTGTGTACGTGGACTGCACCGCGGTTATGGGATATATGGATCTCTAGAGGTTACTGTGATATACAGGACGACGACAACGACGAAGACGACGGCTACTACTACTACTACTACTACTACTACTACTACTGCTACTGCTACTGCTACTGCTACTGCTACTGCTACTGCTACTGCTACTGCTACTGCTACTGCTACTGCTACTGCTACTGCTACTCCTACTACTACTACTCTACTACTCTACTACTACTACTACTACTACTACTCGCTGTACTACTACTACTACTACTACTACTACTACTACTGCTACTGCTACTACTACTACTACTACTACGACTACTACTGCTACTACTACTACTACTACTACTACGACTACGACTACTACTACTACTACTACTACTACTACGACTATTACTACTACTATTTTCTTCTGGTGAAGTATGTGATGAAACTTGAATAGGTAATATGAAATGAGGAGCTGTGGCTGTCCGCCCAAGTTTCCTTGTGTAGAAATGTGCCAAGGCCATGTCTTTGGTGTGTGAAGCGAACGACCGATCATTGGAGCTTGAGGTGCAAATTCTGTATTTTTTTTGCTCACATGTTGATTTGGCAGTTGAATCTGTAAATCAACTTTCCTCCAGTCTATCCTTCTATTTGCTATCTTCTATCCTGCGACTTTGTTTGATAAGCCAACATGCCTCTTTGTGGTTTGCCACCTGACTCCCTGATTCAAAAAAAACAACATGTCACTTAGACAGACCAGTTGTGTTCCATTTTAACGGGGCACGAAACTCCGTCGTTGATGGAGTCTTGCAGAGGTGGGTGCCTTCTGTGCTTATGCCTCAGCCCTGCGCCATGGAGGCCGTTTTCGTCAGCTCAGGCATGGGTGTACTGAAAGATGTGAACCACGGAGTCCGTATATGTGACCGTGTGCCATTTGTGTTCTGGTGGCTGATTTTTGGAGAAAATTTCAATCAAGAATCGTGAGAAGTGATGAACAGATCTCGGTTCAAAGTTCATGGATGACTCCGGATGACTGGGGACCGGAACAAATGTTACATGCTTTGGAGCTCCTTTTTCAGGCATCTTCTCGAGGATGTCCGACTTTTGGGCCGCTTGAAAAAGTGGCAGAGATTGCAGAGATTGCAGAGATTGCAGAGATTGCTGATGTTGAACTGAATCTACATGGGTTAATGGACTCGCATTCGATTTTATACAGACCTGTTCCTCAAGCAAAGCCAAACCCAAAAGACCGGAACTGCTTTGACCTTGTGCAGGCTGCATTGTTTATATGCTGTACTTTGGCAAACGGCCGTTTAGCGTGCCGGGACACTCAATATGGTGTACTGTACAGTGTGTAGTCTGTATATAGTTGATGTACGAGTATATTGAGAAGAGCCGAATGGATTGGAAGACAGACAATCACAATGTCAATTCTGTCCGTGTGGGACTTTACGTGGCCAAATAGTTTAGGGTATGCAAGGTGTTCCCAAGCGGTGTCCTTTGGTGATATTCTGTTTTCGCATGTTTGTAAGGCATGAAAACATGGAGCACCTCGCAATGATGGAGAGGCAGCGTAAGCCGTCACCCCTTATTTTCCTATCGAAAATTGCGACGAAAACCTCCCAATCTGCAGGCTAACAGAGAGGAGCTTTCCACCTTGGATGCTTCAGATGGTCGGCCGTGGGTCACTTCTGTGAATACCACAATTCTTGTAGACGGAAAGGTAGCCATGATCTCTTCCACACCTGTGAACATATCATCCATGCCAGTGGACTTTTTCAAGGGTGGCAGGGTAAATGATGACTGCATTTGAGAAGGTGGTTCCCCTGACTCTTTAGAATTTGTAGTTGCGGCTTTCCGCATGTGCAATAGTGTAGGCAAGAGAGTACCAGGATGCCCAGGACGAGGTTGGACCGGGAAGTCACTGAAGGGGCAGGATTTGAAGAGAAAAGAACATTTGAAAAAACATCGAAAATAGAGCCTTCATGAAATGTTTGCCAGATTCCGACCTGTGCAAAACTGCGAGATTTGAAGTGGTTGGTTTGGTTTGGTTTGGCTTTTTTGCAACTTGCCTTTCCTGCCTTTATTCTTTCTTGAATGCACAGTGTTCTGTACTAAATTGTGTTGTGCTTCACGCGCAATGCTTCACAAGATCTGAGATGAGTGGAACATGTCAAGTCTGGGATGAGTTCCTTCTGTACTTGGCAAAAGATCTGAGATACAGAAGAAATCACGAGAATTGCCACCAGATTCTCTGGATTCCACGCATGTTGGTCTTCTTTGTTATTCTGCGTTTGAATCTCCTCGCGTTGCGTTTGGGCTGCAAGCATCTCCCACACGCACAACGAAGAAGGCAAAGGGTCCAAAGCAAAATGCCTGTCATAGCTCTCGACGTGTTCTACTACAGAGTGTTATCAAAGAGCTGATGCTGCGTCGCCTATTTTCATTTCAACTTACTTAGACAAATCATATATAATGTAGATAAATTGAGAAGGTTTTGGGAAGGGGAAGGGCCATCAGGGCCTGACTTCTTAAGCAGACCTACGAACACCTATTTCTTACTTTTGCATGGCATTTGATTGATGCTTTGCAGCCATGCCAATGCCACGAATAAGCGAAGGTGCTGAGGAGGAAGATGACCGAAAGGTCTTGACAGTATCTTCTAGCAATTTCTTATTGGGCGGGAAAAATAGTGAAACATTCGTTCTGAGAAATAAATGTGTCATGATATAAATCACCATATAAAATCATAGGAGTATCACCAAACAATAAACAACATCGCTAAAAACAGATACACCCCCTAAATACACTCCATAGAACACATAAAACAACAAAAACCGCAGAAGACAAGCCATGAAGCATCATCCCTAAAAACAGATATATTCCCTGAATACGGTCCATAGAACCCATCAAACAACAAAAACCGTAGAAGACAAGACATGAAACAACAAAGCTGTACAAAAACGAATAAACACCCTAAAATAACTCCATGAACCAACAAATGATACACCAACAAAACCATTACAGACTACAATACCCAAAGCAAAAGAGTATCAACAATCAGGGGGAAACAACTATAAATGGATCAGGGCACTCCCTTGACAAAAGTCTATTTGATACATTGAAAAGGAAAATTGAATGTATCGTATCGAGTAGTTTATTTACCCATCAACTTCTCAAATCATAGTCCGCTTTTTTATCAAACATAGCCCGCTTTTTTATCAAACATAGCCCGCTTTTAAATCAAACGCAGCCCGCTTTTAAATCAAACGCAGCCCGCTTTTAAATCAATCAAAGCCCGCTTTTGGTTCAACATAGCGTCCCTTGCCTTTTAAGGTCAGTAAAGCACATGCCCTGTGCTATCAAAACATGAACCAAGTAAGTTCTCGCAAAACATTGGGAAAAGTACATTATATTTTTTTAAGGCAAAATATTGTATTATCTTTTCCAAAACAGCAGTGCTATTTAGGATGAGTCCGTATAATTCTGTTTTTTCTGCGCATTTGTTTTTACAGGCTGTTTGGAAATAGGACAGTCGGAAAGTGGATAATCAAAATTGTATTTTTCTGTATTTTGGAGTTTTAAATGCAAATCGTTTCTTTCTTCGTCTTTTTGGTTTTGACAAGACCTAATTATATAGTTTGCTTCCCTTTCCTTCTTCTTCGATTTTTTCAAAACGAAAGTGTAATGTATTAATTGGGTGTTTATCGCAACCTTAATAAGTTCCAACTTCCCAAGGCTCTGGAAGCAACTAGCAACAAAAAGAACAAGTCAAGTGTTTCGAAATACCGTTCTTGATAACCTTAGATTGAAAATATCATATTCATTACAGTAAGTCTTATCAACAAAGCCTTTGATTTGCTCATCAACATTTTCTGGTAATGTACTATTCGGAAATGAAGCCTTACCAATGTCAAACTCATAACCCGCTCATTTCTTTGAAAGGTCTCCTTTCATGTCATTTGCTTCGAATGACATCCAAGAATTCATTAATCATTTCCTGTTGCTAATTAAGACTGAACTTTAGTTTCTACTATACAAAGATGTAGTATTTCTTATCCATATTGCTATGGAGTATTTTTGATAATACATGACTTGTTATAGTATATCATCTATTATTGTTCCGCTATCTTTTCTATATTGTTGATATGCGCACTTGTTTCATTATGCCTTGCGAAATCAGAACTGCCACCTTTAATTTGACAATTACATATCTCACATTGAATCAGTTGCTGTTTTGCTTTGGCAAATATGTTGAACTTTTCTCTTCCATAACGCTCTTCCTTGCTTTGTTTAAGTTCAATTGGTTTCCTTTTCTCTATATCCTTTATGATATTATTTTGTTTCTTTATGATTGTCTCTGTATTCTTTGTTTTTGTCTTTCCTGTTTTCTTCTGTTCTTTCATACTAGTCTTTTGACCCTAAGCACCTAGGGTTCTCCGGGATGCTACTTGCTTTGCATGCTACGCAAGTGATGGGGAGGGTTGGGGGGGTGGGGTGGGGATGATGACGTTTCTTCTACTTGCACACATGTGTGACGTTTCTTTTACTTGCACACATGTGACATGCTACGGACTTGACGTTTCTTGCACTTGCACACATGTGACTTGCAACGGACTTGACGTTTCTTGCACTTGCACACATGTGACATGCTACGGACTGGAAATTTCTTGCACTTGCACACATGTGACATGCTACGCAAGTGATGGGGAGGGTTGGGCCGTCCCCTGTGCGACGGACACTTGCATTGAAATTGCCTAGCATGTAGCGCATGGAAGCGAAGCCACGAATTTTTTTCTGCATACGGTGGGTCAATAGTGAACATCACCGGCGGGTAAATAGTGAACATCACCACCAGTATATAATCAACCAAGCGCGTGTGTACGTATGTAGTGGGAGGAGTCATATAAATTTAGAGTCACATTGAGTGCAAGACGTGTTTTACTTGAAAACACACGGAATCTGGAAGGGTTTCCGCGACGCACGTTTTAGTTCAAAAAAGATGCGGAGTCCGGGAGTGGTGGGTCGCGCGTCATATGAATTTACAGTCACAATGAACGCAAGACGCATTTTACCAGAGAAAACACAAGGAAGGGGGTTGGTACAGCGCGCATTTTCATTGAAAAACACACGAGTTGGCGCGGGTGGGTCATCCGTGGCATATAAATTTACAGTCAAGATGAAGGCCAGGCGCATTTTACATGAGAAAACATAAGAAATTTGGCAGGGTTAGCGGGAGTGACGTGTAAATTTATGATCAAAATGAAGCCGAGGCGCATTTTATATGGTATTCACAACGATTTCTGGCGAGTTGGTGGCGGACCGAGGAGGGGGTGTTAATTAATAAGGAACAGAGATGGGGATGTTCATGTTCTTTGAGCTTGCACACATTTTGCATGCTACGCAACTGCGCTTTTCTTGTGCGCGCAAACATGCTTGATGCACTGCAAATCTTCCACACAAGTCTGCAGAATAGAGCACCTGGCGGTGTGCTATATTTCCATTACTGGTGTACTTGTGCGAATTGTTCGCTTTTTGCATCATTGTGTCTTTCTATAGGGTTCTTTTGCATGCGCATGTGTTCTCACCTTGTTGGACAATATTAGTTTGACCTCACCGGAACTTAGAAAAATTTGACCAGCAGCAGTGTGGCCCGAGATGTTGGTCGCCGTGGAATGTTCGAGCCTCTTGATTCTTCTTTGGATCGTTGGAGCGTCCATACCGCCTCTGGTTCCTCGTCATTGGGTGAGCCAGAATATTTCATGTTTAGATGAATTGCGCGAAATTTTTTCCTCTGATGCATCAGATGGTGCGAGCCTCGCGATGATTCGAGATATTTTGTGGAAGGTTCATGATCTTCCTGAGTTGTGCAAGACATTTGTGGTTTTACGCGAAGCTTGGTTTCGATTTCTTCGACGCTGTGTCACTTTGCCGCCTACTGTGCTTGCAACAATTTTGACGTTGGCCAATCGATGGTACCGTCGTTTTGTGACTTATGAGCAGAGGCATCAGCAAGGGCTGCGGCATTGGTATCTAACTGCATTGGACAATTATGATGCTCTGCAGGCTGAAGCTACTTGCAGACTACATGAGTCCTTTTGGCCTGTCTATTGATTTTTTTTGTCTTCTTATAGGACTGTCGGGGGTCTTTGATTTGTTTTCAAATTGTCTTCTACAATGTTTTCGTGATGCACACACCATGGACTCGTATGTCATGGAAGTCATGCTGTTGTTCACCTAATTTGTTGTATAGTACCCATCCTTTTTTCTTTTTTATTTTTCACTTTTCTGCCTTTTCAGGTGGATTGGTATGAGCGTGGAAGATCTGGACCATTCTGACACTGCGGCCCCGCCGTCAACTCCACGCTGTGACAATCAGGGTTTTTCATTTCCTCTGCTTGATACCCCAGAGATACTTCGGTACCAAGCCATTATCCAACTGTCGGATACGGAAAGCTCTCCATATAACCAAGACGTCATGTCATCTTCAGATATTGAAATGGCAGCTGACAAATCGCAAGAGGAAGAAGATTTGTCCTCTGTTGGCTGCTGCTTTTGCTGAATCACCCAGTCTGAGTGGAGTTGCGCGCCTGAGATTTGTATTTACACCACTTTTAGCTGTATCAAAATCAGGCCTGTGTCAACAGGAGATCGACTTGTTTCGCAAACTAGTTCAAGATGGCACGGCAAAAGAACGTCGTTCTGATTTTGTGCTGACGGCTGGAGATAACGCAGCCGAAAGTGTTGCCAGTGTGTCCAAGGCACAGCTCCGTCGTATGAACCTGTTACGGTCCATCAGTTCTGATCCCATTGAACACAGATCATTGCTGGCAGCGCACTATCTGAACAAGAACCCAGGTTTGGAAAGTCTGTTGCGCGCATTGGCATTGCACAGACACAAAGCTTCCTCAGGTTTGTTTTTGCCGCGCGAATGCTTCCAAAAACTCGGTGGAAAGCTTAAGACGCCACAACGACCAAGCATGAACAAGAAAAAAGGCTGACTCACAGCGTCGGCGCAATCGTCACAAGTGCCAAAACCATGCTAAATACCATTGTTTTTGGATACACCATGATTTTGACTGACGCAACGCATGGTTTCCAGCTTATCAAACAATGTTCAAGAATTTATCGACATAAAAATGTTGAAAAATAGTGGTTTTCATCATCACGGACATCTTCAAACAAGAAGAATCATGACATGGTGCTGTACTTGCGCGAACATATTTGAAATATGTTCGCGCGCAAAGGACATCTTTATTAACATGTGACAAAGCAGAAGCAATGGTATTTACCATGGTTTTGGCACTTCCACAAGAACAAGACTGTGATGTCGTCGGGGAACCTCAGGTCCTGACCGTCTTTTGATCCTTGTTTAATCTCGAGTTCTTTTTGCCACACAGCGCTTTACACACTCTGTTTTTCTATACGAAAAATTTTCCCGCCTCCTAACTTCTTCTTTATTATGACAAGGGTAATTCGCAATCAATTCTGTCTTACAATTTTCTTTTCGGTAATTCATAAAATATCTTGGACGAAGTAGTAAATGTTTCTTTCCCATCTGCATAGATTTTATAACCTGCCCCGCACCTTTCCATCCTTTTACTTAATTTTTCAAAAGTAGAACCTATGTAGAAAAAATAACCAACATCAACTATGGTGTATTTCTTTCATTTTAACACCTATTCATACCACTAAATACCATGCACTATTCATTCCTGAAATCATGTATCTTATAATAACCATATGCTAAACTATCTNAGTCATTATTTTTCCATCCATTTCATCCTTGAATATACCCAACGCCTAGCATTTATGATTTTTATCACATGCACTGAAACCCATTTCATCATTTATATCTTTTAAATCTGTAAATGTATCATCATATATCATCAGTTTTTGTATGAAATACTAAGCTGTCAGTATCAGTATATACCATTTTAATATTATCCCCGTATTTGGACTTCACAGCATCATAGTAAAATCTTTACATATGTTGCTTACTCAAATCTAGAATTCTCATTCCAATGAAGATAGGTTTATCAAGTTTTAGTTTAGGTTTTTGCTTTTCTACTCCTGCTAGATTTTCATTTATGGTATGCAACCCAACAAGAGCAGGGAAATATATTAGTTTGACAAAATGGATATCATAAAAGAAAACGTGTATTAACATTACAAATGCAGATGACAAATGTTTTACATATGCTATGCAGTGTGGTGTGGTTCTCACAAAACCTTTGAAAAAATCATTCAGAAATTTCCAAAACCTCATGACGATTACTTTTCAGAACGAATGTTTCACGATTTTTGCGGGATCTAAGGATGCAGTCATGCCATTGGTTTTTTTTTGCACATCTTAACACCGAGTAGCAAATCTGTCGGGCAGCGAATAGACACAACCAGAAGACTGGTGGGGTGGAAGGTATGAGAAGTGAATTGATTGAACCTGTGGGTAGAAACACCATTTCCACAGTAGTCGGTGTCTTTGTGGTTTTGGGGGGTTGTAACGTTTCTGGCTTCACCCAGGCAGACTTTGACGATGAAGTGGAAGAGGCAGAGACCGCAATGGATGAGGCCCATGAGGTGCTGGGACCGATGGAAGCCATCCATGCGATGAGGAAGGAGTTTGCCTCTCGGCGAACCGGTTGACCGGTTGACCTGGTGATTTTCTGGGGTGAGCACAACCTGAGAGGATGATGTATACAAGCTTCTTTTGCCAAACTACCTTTTGGATTGAAAGAAAAACGTCTCATTCTTCAACATTGGAAGGAACATGCCTCGAAGAGCCATCTCTGTTATTGTTTCCTCTAAATTCAGGATACATTGGTGGAGAGGATGCATAGCAAAATCTCCGAGCTGCAGCATGTCGTGCAGGCCTGGTCCCCAAACATCCCAAAGCGTACAGCAAACTTTTTCTGATGCTGTCTGTTGCATTGGCTTCCCCACAGGTATCAGATCAGGTGCAATCTCTGATATTCACCCATGATCATGCAATAGGTACCCCCTTGTAGTTGATGCTGTTGTTTCATGTTATTTCTATAAATCGACCCTTTCCCAATGTCCCCTCGCACTCAATGCTTGCAGGCAATTCCATATACTGCTCCTTCTTCCCCTGTGGGCTCGCGGCGGCGGATAACCACCAAAGAAGTGTTAGCTGCTGCCAAGGCACCACAGATGCAATGGGTTTTTGCAATATCTCAGTCTGATCTTTGACTTCTAACTTTCAATTGGCCGGTACAGACTTGCGGAAATTCTGCAGCTCAAATTCCCAAATGCATAGGGTTGAAAGGCAAGGCTTTTGTATTGCCAAGCATGCCATGACGAAATAGTTTGTCACTTGTGGACGTAAAAGCAGCTGTTATTGTGCTCATAAGCCAGAGATGTATGGCATGACTTGACATGTCAGGAGCCGGAGGTTTTGGTGAAGCGTCGGCAGAATAGAAGCAAGGATGATGAAGAGAAGAAGGATCCTTTGTTGTTTCTAAGCCTTTGATGTTTTGGCCTGATGGATTCTGAAGTCAGAACTGTGGAATGAAACGAAGAGGCCAACCTTCCAGAATTTTTTCGCAGGAGAAAATGCGTCTTAGCTCTCGGCGCTACGGTGCTTCCGTGGGTGGTCGAGATGGCAGCAATGACATTCGCCTTGATGGCAGGCCCAGGGGTTCAGAGGTGGCTTCGAGGAACCCCTTTTTTTTTGCAGCGAAGAAATTTCTTCAACCAAAAAAAGTTGCATTCTCAGAACACTTCAGGTTGAGAAACAACTCCAACTTCAGGTTTAGGCCGTTCGGCTTCTGTGTGAAGCTGCCAAATCACCGCCGCATCCCTTGAGGTGGATGGAGTTGGCTACACAGTTTAGTGGCCAGCAGCCAATGGATTCCAAGCCAACGCACAGGCGATATGGATGGAGTGTCGACAGCGTGTCCATTGAGCAATGAATTATACTCTCCAGTTCTGTGGGGATTAAAACCAATAGAGTACAAGTTATGATTGTAAGCAACCAGTAGAACAGAAAGTCAGAAGGTTTTTTTCTCGTGGCTCATTTGGTTCCTTATGATTGAATACATTTGTCAGAAAGGACGATGATTCTTAAGTCTATCATATCCGGCTCACTGTTGTATCCTTTTAGCTATTTCTTTCAAATGATTTGAATGAAGATTATCAATTCTTGACGGAGCTGATCGGTGAGTGTTGTTCCAGGTCCGGAGTACGAGCAATTCGAAAATCGAGCCTGGAGCTGATCGAAGATGCCTCATGCTGTGTTCAACTCTGGCATCCCTCAGGCCAGACTTCGGCGCATACAGTGCGCAGACGCGACAGACAGGTATTGCTCACATAGACACACTAAAGGTGCACAATCATATATCGGTTCATGATGGTTCATGTGTACATGAACAGCTCTGACTGAGTTTCAGAATTATGTAAATGTATTTTCAGTCAGCATGACATGCTGGCAGCAATATTCGGATGATTGGGACCCTGGGCTCGGTGCAGTGTGGGGGGACTGGTGCAGTAAGGCTATTTCAAGCTGTTGTGGGATGCGGTCTCCATCATCGTCACCTTGCACCTGAGATGAAGCAGTGACACCTTTCCTAAACTCGAAGTTAAGCTGGTAGCTGGAAGAAAAAGTGTAAATATTTCCAATCAAGAGGATCCAATTCGTAAGAATGGGCTTTCATAGATCTTTTTCGCATAATACTGTACATGATTCATTTTCCTCCACTAGCTCTTAGTCGAAGCAACCTGTGCATTCCAATCAGTTTGGATGGCTGACACTTTTCACCTCGCCTAGGCTGGACGCTTTTACTATGCCAGTTTCCTTGGCTTGGGGTGTTGCTCCTGGCTCTGATGAAGCTTGGCCATCAAATATCATGAAATCATTGAATTCAATGAAGAGTATTTCTCCCCAAATTCAATGAAGCACTACAAGGATGAACTTAAGCAATTCATTGAAGATGCACAGCAGATTAACCCCAAGGACGATCCTGGATATTTGTTGTCCATTTTTTGGATCACTTTCGTCTTCTGGGTCATGGACATGCCAGCATCTTGGTCGCAAGATGACTCCGGAAGCAATGCAGAGGACCTTTCTGTTGGTCCATTGGGTCCGTGACTGCATCGACAACAGCGAGACATGTGGTTGCATGCCGCTTCCTTGAAAAACCTTTATGTGTCTTTGGTGTAGATATCATGACACGCTGAGTCATTGAGGTGACAATGAACACTGCAGTCTACAAGAACGGGGAGATCCGAAAGCGCAGACGAGTTGTCATTTGGTCTATGAAAAATCGGTGCGGTTGCCTACCGCTTTTTATTTGCTGTTTTCCGGATGGCCTTAGGTGATGTGCACCTATCTTAAAACGTGGTTCCTTTTTGACACTGCTATGATTGCGCTGGATGTGCTCACTATTCTGGCACTTAGCTCGAATCTCAGAGTACCGGAAATAGTAAAGCCTCAACTGAAGTAATGTTTCAGCAGTTTTGGCAACTTGTGTGAAAGTGGTCGTTGGTTGCTTTCATTCCAAACAAGGCAAGTTCTCGTGGGTTCAATTTACCGCATGCTATCTCCACTGCTTTTGCTATCTCTCCACAATTTAGGAGCTGTGAGATGTCACTGGTTTGGAAGGTTTCTTCTTGAACTGATATTTGCATGGCTGGGGTCCTCTGGTTGTCATAGGAGGGATCCTGTATGCCGCATATTCCTAAACATCAAGACATTTTGACTGCATGAATCATGAGCACCAGTGGACATGAAAGAGAATGAATCGACATGTCTGAGAAGTAGTTTACATGTACGAAATCAAAGGCAGGAATGCAGAAGCTTTAACAAGGTGTCCTTGGAGCTACGCATCCAAGTTTCTTTCCGCAACAGCCAATCAGGGTTCAGAGAAGGTTTCGGGAAGGTTCTTGGAAGGTTCTGAGATGAGTTCCGGGAAGGTTCCGTGGAGGTTCTCGCATCGGAAATTCCTTGTGAAGGAAGGTTCCAAGAGAGGTTTCGAGTGGGTTCTGAGGATTCTAAGGAGGTTGATAGGAGAGGAACGTTGTGAGAAGGTCCCAAAAAGTGCTGCATGGGTAAGGTCGACAAAAGAACAAATTGCCCAATGAATTGTGTCTCCAACATACTGCTCTTGCTGTTGGGGATATCACCTGAGCTAATTTTTGTGAAGCAACTTCCAAAAGAAGTGCTAGTTGAAACGACACAAAAGCCAATATTATCCAAGGTCCTGACAGTGCACTGTCGGCTGTAAGATCAGCTTCTTGGCTTGACATTCATAACATGGGGCGCTCCACACCAGAGGCCTACCTAGCTCAATTGTCCAAGATTTTTTCACTTCATGAGTAGTATGGCTATCAACTGCTGACGTGCTTCAAATGGCATATCATGCCATATCTCTGTGGTGATGCAGCAGTGGGCCTCAATGCTGAATCTTTTGGCATTTGTTTTTGCAGCCTTAGCATGCTTTGAAATCATTTCTGCGCAAAGATGTGAATGATGTGACACCTTGTTGCAGTTTCGAATTATGCGGGCTATGCGACTACTTCGTTTGCTGAAGATGAGTAAGTTCAACAATCTTCTGCAGGAGCTGCACAAGTCTTGAACGCACACGAGAAACTCGTTGCTGAGCGATCTAAAACAAGTGATTTTCCTTCCTTTCCTTGGATGATACGAATTTCACTCGATGGATCCTTTTTGTTTTGTTGGAGAAAAGCAGCACAAGATCCTGAAAGATGACCATGCTCTGCTGGCTATTTGGTCATGACTGAATGGCATACGGGGTTTTGGTTGTTGTGGCAGGTTCAAAATGCTCGTAGAGCTTTTTGCATGCGATTCTGAAGGTCAATCATAGGAACGTGGGTCCCAATGGTCTGAACTTACATCGACATAGGCCTCTTTGACCCATTTCTGACCTCCATGTGTTTTCTTTCTTATCATCCTTGGGTTCTTCTCCTTCGCCTCGGGGGAGAACTCCCAAGAAAGCTTTGGCTGATCTCCATCTTGTTGGGGTCGGGTGCTTGGATCAAAAGGCTGTGCGTCCTCACCTGGCTAGGTACAGGCGCTTGTGGGTTTTCATTCCCAGAATGAGGATTTATTTCTAGTTTACACTTAAGTGCTCTTTTTGTAAATGTTTTATTTTGTGCGCCAATGTCTTGAGCAAACAGACCAAAAGACCAAGAAAACCGAAGCTCGGATATCCCAGCTCAGTTTTCTCTTCTTCACAAGGTAGCTGCCATGTGACAGTTTGCCTGATTTACACTAAGGGATGGGGGTGTGTTGTTGCCGCGTCTTTGCCAAGTCTTTATCAGCACCATGCACCATCACCATCACCATCACCAACACGTTAGCCACCACCATCACCAACACGTTAGCCACCACCACCACCACCACCACCACCACCACCACCACCACCACCACCACCACCACCACCACCACCACCACCACCACCACCACCACCACCACCATCATCATCATCATCATCATCATCATCATCATCATCATCATCATCATCATCATCATCATCATCATCATCATCATCATCATCATCATCGTCATCGTCATCATCATCATCATGATCATCATCATCATCATCATCATCATCATCATCATCATCAGCATCATCATCATCATCATGATCATCAGGATCACCATCCTTAGCATCAGCAACATCAGCATCACCATCCTCACTGCTTGCAGTCACATCCTTGTGACCCACTTCAGGAGGTGGCAGCTTCAACAGGACGGCAATGGTTAATACTCGTGATGGTTGCTTGGAGAGAATGAACCGAGGTAAGTACCAACTGGTGTTTCGGGTTTGTCCGGAGTGGTAAAGCCCGAAAAAAACAGGAACCTTAGCCATTTAAGGATGAGCAAGTCATGAAAGTGGAGATAAATCAGCTGAGGTTTCCCTTCTTGGCCAAAAATCAATCAACGCTACTTCTGCAAACAACTAAAACCATGGAGAAAAACATGATGCAATTGTTCCATCAGTCTGTTTCTCGCTTTACTTGTGATCCGCAGAATTCTGAAAGGGGTATTCTTGACCAAAAAACGGGCAGAAGTGAACTTGATTCACATGTCCGAAAGCAAAGTGGTCGAAGTAAATTGCAAGCTTTAAGTATGGTCGCTTGTTTGCAATGGCCACGATGTGTCTGTGAGGCTATTGCAAATACCTCCGGGCTGATCTTGGTGGTGGCGCATTTGCTTACATGTTTTTGGTATTACATTGGCCGTACAGTACAGGCAGGAAGCGAATGCTTGTGACACCAATGCTGTCAGTTCCCAACGATGCCTCATTGACTGGCCTCCTCGTCCTCCTAAGCACTTGAAAAGAAATAGCTTGCAAATGATGTATTGTCAGACTGGAATCTACTAAGCAAATAAGCACATAATTCTCCACGAACTTTCATCCAATCATCGCCATGGCAGCCCAAAAAGGTCACATCAAAGTTTGCCGCAAGACATCCTCAGCTCGGTATCAAATAGGGATGGTTCAATATAGGGGTAACGAATTAGTCCGATGGAATTCTCTGGAGGATTTCAAGAGCGCTCATGTGTCCTGTGTGGTATTTCCCCAAATAGCTTTTGCTATAGCGGTTCTTACT
Organism: Breviolum minutum Mf 1.05b.01; assembly: GCA_000507305.1. Lineage (NCBI taxonomy): Eukaryota > Dinophyceae > Suessiales > Symbiodiniaceae > Breviolum > Breviolum minutum. The sequence goes on from DF239855.1 coordinate 153,486, forward strand.
TCAAGTCCAGGGGTGGGTGAGAGCGGAATTTCTGTTTTTTTTTGCGGGGTGGGTGTCATCTAGGGTGTCATTGGTGGTGCCTGATCACAGATGTGGGTGTCGCTGAGGGCGTCGTTTGGTGTCTGATCGCGCATATGGCTGGAAGGTGTCGCGAGCGATGTTCTTGGGCTGTTGTTGGAAGTGTCGCTGGTGGTGCTTGATCGCAAATGTCATGGAGAGTGTCGCCTAAACTCGCTTATAAGGTGTCGGCTGTGTCGCCTATAGGGGTATAATGGGGTATAGGGTTTCTTGGGGTGTCGCTGGTGGTGTTTGACTGCGTATGTGGGCGTGGGGTGTTGCTGGTGGTGCTTGATTGCGGGTGGGACTGGGAGGTGTCGCGAAGGATGTTGTGTGTGTATCAAGTGTGTGTGTGTGTGTGTGTGTCGCTGGCAGTGTTCCACCCGGATTTGGGTGGGAGGTGTTGTGCTGGGAGGTGGCTTGGCGTTTTGGTGGGGTGTGAATTAGGGAGTTGCTGATAATGCGTGAATGGGATGTGGCTGCGAAGTGTTACTCGGGACTTGTTTAGTGGTGTGCTATGGTGGGATTTTTGGATGTTCTGTGCAACCAATTTTTGCAAATTCAATCAAACTGCAGAAAAAAAAGATACCATTTCATGCTATTTGGGTGGATGCTGGTCTGGTATTTTTTTTGGGGGCCTTCTTTGGTGTGACAGAAGGAGCACTGTTATGCTGCAGGTAAATCGTAGTCTTTTGGAGGTGTACTGTTCTCGCATCCCTGACCAGGAACAAGGCGTGTACAGCAGCTGGATTGACGAGTCTTACGCAACGGAGGTGGAAGGACAGTCATCTCCACGCCTGGAGCAGCAGATTGACCTTCAATCTTGTTGTATCACAAAGAAACTGCAAGGGACGACATGTATGAGGCAAGTGAATGGCATTTCCTCTTGTGATTTAATACGGATGATCCTTGAAAGTCTTGTAGCTCCGTTTTTGTCGTACAAAGCTGGCCTTAAAAAAAACCCTCTTACTGAGATTATGTTGGTTCCCCGTTATCAACCAACATTCAACTTTCGCGTGTTTGTTGCGGTAGGTTCAAATGTGCATAACAAAAGAATTCGCCATTTACAGCAGCAGAGGTGTTTGAACGAAAGCCGTTGCACAAGGCACCGGGGTCCAAGAAAAGTTCACTTTGTCCTGCTAGGATGGATACAATACTTGCACTCGTTGAGATTCATTCTCAACAATCCGTCACCACCACAAATTGCGCCGGACAGCGGCACCGAACGACTCGTGGATGTAGTCACGTATGCGGCTTGGGCGCATTTAAACCGCAGGAATCTTTCGCCAAATCCCTCATTGTCGATGGCCACCCAATTGTTTTGCTGGGACAAGAGGAGTGCGACATTCAACGAAAAGGCAAAAACACTTTGATTTCCAGATTCCACTTTCGATCTGTCGTGAAGACTGGGATTTACAGACCAAACACATCCAAACACTAGGTTTTCTGCTTGCTGGTGCTTGGTTCTGCCATCTCAAAAATCTCCGGGACCATGTCCGAGCTTCGAGCAATGAACGAGGACATCACGTGGCATCCGTGACTGAAAGGTAGTAGTCGCTGATGGCACGTTTTGTTTCCACCTAAGAGGTTGAAATCTGCAAATTGAGAGGGTCCAATGAGGTAAGTACAGCGTTGGACTAGGAAAATGCTGATTGATACATGTTTTTGCTTATTCTCAGCATGGGCGTAGAACGAGTCTTGCAAAGGAGCATTCGAGACAACGGCGAGAGATTCGGATCTACCTCACGAATCAAAAGGCCTCGTTTGAACTGGTCTCGCGAATCATGAAATTCGTGGCACCTTGTCAATGTTAGTGCAGAGGAAGCCTCATTGATTCGCTTCATCCATCTTCATCCCGGGTCTGTGGGTGCGCTCCTTTTCTTCCAGCAGCCATGCCCACAGCTCATTCGACTCAAGTCAACGTCATGTCCTTCAGCCCATGCCCTTTGTTTATACAGTGGTCGTGAACAAATCAAGCAAGATGAAGAAATTTGTCACACAGGGATCTCTTGCAACTTCAGACATTTGCAAAAACCTTGTAGGTAAAGCTATCCATTCAGACTCATAACCACCATAACCAGACCCTGCACTTGCCTGGACATCAAGCTTAAAGATAGGAGCACCAGGTATCAAAGTGTACTGCCTTGGGTCATGCTGAGGACTACAAGCTGGAGAAGATGGCAATGACAAATTTTGATTCGTCGTTGATATCTACAACTCTTCAAACGGAGCTTTACGTCGGTCAAAGGACACCTTCTTGGAATTCATTGGGGCACAATGATCATGTGCAGATTGATTAGATGTTGCAGAGACGTTGAGACACTTGAACCAAGCATGGTTTCATCGCTGATAATTCTAGAAATCCATTGAAATTGAGCATTCAAGCCAGCGCGATGAAGTTTCGAAATTGGAAACATAGCAACAAGTGGAAGCAGATACAAAGTTGATTCCTAAGCAGGTAAACGATTTGGCTTGAGCAAATTCACTGGGATTGTGCAGGAATAGATTTTTGAATCCTTTGCCGATTTTCACCATGACAGCAGAGGCGCAATCAGAGAGCATGGTTTGCACCTTTCGCCTAGGAATGTTACCTTTTGACTTTTCCATTTCATGGTTTACGGTTTGCACTGTTTTTCACAACAGCTCAGCTTGTCAGCAAGAGTGCTCGGTCATCAGTGATCAGTGCATCAACTGTGCCAGGCTTTCCCTGAAGTTTTTGCTGGTGCATGCGCTGCTCTCCGAAAAGAGATCTATGAAACAGGCATGCGCTGACACACCAAAAATGTATTCACATTTTTAACAAGACCTATGTTGCAGATTGTAATATTGGTAGGCAGTTGTATGTGACAAGAAAGTCTTGAAAAGACGACCTTTCTCGCCAGGAGAAGCGATCTTTACGCCGGGTGGATTTTCAGTGGCTTTGCACATTACCACCACAGGACTCTTGACTGTTGCTGCTGAAGCAGCACTACAACATTGGAAGGATCTACTTATTTGGCTTATTTGATTTAAGTTAAAACAGAGAGATAGATAGCTTGAAGAGACACATGCAAGGCAAGCATGGGATCTAGGTAGTTGATAGTCAGTGAACTGTTGCCGTTAAGCGAACTGTGATACAGTGGCTGGTTCCTTTATGTCAAGGCTAAACGTTTTGAGTGAAGAGAAAAAAAGCTATTGTAAGGAGAGGTGCCTTTTTTTTCCATGCATCCATAAATCCAAACACTTCACCAGTCGATTTACCTGTTGCTGCACTTTGGCTCAGGACAATACAAGTTCCAAGACTATGACACAACACAGTCAACTGTCGAAGGCATTCAATGGTTTGAAGAGCTGAGTCTCTATTGTGAGGTCCTGCTGCACCTTGTCTTTATTTGTGAAACCGAGAGAATTTTGTTTTTTGGTAGCTGAAAATCGTTGGTACATCACCTTTTCGGACCATGTATGACATTTTTTTTGAGATATTTCTTTCAGGAATTTATTCCTTGAGGGCCGGATGAGCTAAGGCACAGGACGAATTTGACTGCCAAGACCTTTGCAGAGTTGTTCACCTTAGCTGGAGCTGACTTAGCTGAATGTATTCGAAAATCTCCAGGCGGAGATGATTTTTTTTGGGGAAAACTGAAAACTCACATGGAGGACTCCGACTGGAAAATGTATTCCAGGATGAATGATGAATGAATGCAGGGGTCAAGCATTCACTGTGTAAACTATATATAACATTATAACATTAATCAACTTTATATCACAATCATATGCCTTTGTGTCAAACTCTGCAAGAAATGGAGAATTCACATATTGAAACCAAGAGCCAACCTGCAGGTTGTACCCGCATGTTCTGTGAATATGCGAAAGAGTTTCTAGCGGCCATGCAGAAAGTTGGAGGAGAGATGGATCATGAGGACGGAGAGTTGGAGGGTTGGAGGATGCCTGAGAACTGTGGAATTTCCCAGATGAAAACCGTGAACTTTCTGTGGGTTTGCAGGAACAGGTGGAGTTGGCTGTAAAGTGCTGCAAACAGAATCATATTTATCAACTCCTATACCCTGATCCAGCGAATCTGGGCCAGCAAATGATATGTCAAAATCAAAAACAGGCCATCGGTGTTGGAAGGTGGATGATTCCACCGCAAGTGACCTCAGTTTTCATACGCTTTAGCTCCAGTTAAATTGCGTAAAGTGGTCAGATGGGGATTGCAATTCGTTTTATATACACTAAGAGAAATCTATTTTTGGAGATATTTTTGAGTAGAGCGATAATGGAGAGGTCAAGTGATTTTTCCTGATTCCGGGGAAGTCAAAGAGCTTATGCTTTGTTGGATCCAAGAATGATGCTCGAGAACATTAACATCTTTGACGAAGATGATGATGAACTCTCCGAAAGTCTCTTTGCTTCACAGGGTTGAAACAAAACTACGAAGTTGGATGGATATACCAAGCATCACTCTGGTAAAAAATGGAACCAATCTCAAGTCAAGGAGAATCATACGGTAGCAAAGGAAACCAGTATTCTTCTGCATTTGTTTGAATCTGTCAAGTTAGGAAATGTATTTCAGACAGTTTGGAAGCAAAAAGAAACGCCTTGGGAAACACAGCGCGGTAAGCATTTGCAGAAGAGATGGACTGTCATTGGACAGATCTCCTCAGAGGTCCATTTCGACAAGAATCAACGATTTCCGGAGACAACACTTCTGAGTCGGAGGGAACAAGGATAGTCGGCAGCAGAAGAAGGTTGTCATGTGGTGGTTGCGGAAGAACTCAATGAAGCACTTGCTGTCAATTGAAAATATCAAAAGAGGCAAGCATCAATTTGAATGTTCATGCGCAGATACTGTGCTCCCTCCGTTCTCCTGCTTCTTCATCCCCCCTCGGTCAGCTTAAATCAGGAAAAAAGGATCCATTATATCCATCACAAAGATGCTGTCACATACCAGCAGCAAAGACAAAGACAAAGAACAAGAGAAAGAAAGCGAGGACGATTCGGAAAAGGCCAGAGGGACCTGTCACCGGTTTAATGGGGGGGGTGTTCCTCGGGTTCATGCTTGAAAAGCACCAAGAAGTGGTTGTTGTTGTTGTTGTTGTTGTTGTTGTTGTTGTTGTTGTTGTTGTTGTTGTTGTTGTTGTTGTTGTTGTTGTTGT
>DF239856.1:0-41759 GCA_000507305.1 Breviolum minutum Mf 1.05b.01
AGTTAGCCGTCAGACAGGGTTGAAGTGAATTTGTAGCTGTAGTCTCACAACTTTGACGGCATTTTGCTGAAATGTGGGTCTAGCGACCTGCCGATTTCACGTTTCACATGCATTATACTTAATTTAGCTTTTGTGCGGGTGTATTCATTTCTTTATACTCCTGCATGCTACGGAGAGGGGGGTGTTGAAATTCATGACCACCCGGCTACCCTCTGTATAGATACATGTATCCTCGCCTTTACACTTCAGTGGCTCGAGTAAAAAGGAGCGTACTTAACGGTTATACCAGTGGTTCTGGTATTCAATACTATACAAGTACAACTTGCCTCAAGGTCAAGATAGCAACCGCCAAAAAGTAGCTTGCTGAAAGGGTCCATGTAAACCGATATGTGTGACTCTGCCATGTACTTTTCAAGTACTGCAACTATTGATCTTTTGAAGTTGGGTCAGATTTTTTTTCCAAGCCATCATCAACATAGTATCTAGGCTAAATTTTCCAGAGGGTATAGATGTATTCTTTACTGGAAATCATTGCTACTCGCGGCCTCATTTCCACTTAAGAAAAGAGGCATGAATTCCTTCAAGGAGAACAGTTCTATTATTGACCCTTTATATTCCTAGAGCCCAAATAATCTCAATTTTTTCAGGTCTCCAAAAGCCGAACTTCCAATCAAAGCAAGGGTCCTTTTTAGGTTCCAGGTTCATCCTTAAGGGGTTGGGAAAATGCTTGGAACCTGACAACTTGGAGGCCGGTTCCGATACCACCATGGGCATCATTCAACGAGATTGCAATGGCTTTTGGCTCCTTGGTGTGATGACCCACAGATGATGACCCCCTGAAATGAAGATGAAGTCCACCTAGATAAAAGAAAGGGCAAACTTGAAGGCACGTTGTGGTTTCATTGTTCTTCTTCTTCTTGTTGTTGTTGTTGTTGTTGTTGGTTGTTGGTTGTTGGTTGTTGGTTGTTGCTGCTGTTTTACGGATCACCTTGGCAAGAGTTTCTAGGGAGTATCATTGACCATCATTTTGCCGCAACGAAGAAATCATATGGAGAGACTCTTTTTTGGAAAGGTGTTCACCTTTCCTAGGTACTTGGATGGGTCATCTTATCCCTGGAAGTCCAAAGGTCATTAGTTTAGTGTCCTTTCCGCAAAGACCTTTACTTTAATAGGGATTTGCAATCAACAATTCCGACAAAGACTATGATTTGATGGTTTTTGAGTTCCAGGGTTCTGTAATGCTCATCTTTTTTTAAATCTTGCCCTACAAAAATTGGGGGGGATCATTTTCTCACCCACCAAACATGCTATGGGCCAAAGATCCAATCCTCCAAAGTGACCCAGCCTGAGGCATTACTTGGCGTTCCGTCCAGCCGGGAAGCCCTAAGATGTTCATGCTACCAGTTGGCCCTGGTTTATTTGCTGTATATGGGGGGATGAAATCCTACCCATGTCATATACTGGTAGGGATTTTTTCAGAAGTCATTATAAGGATATTATAAGGATCCCAGAGCGTGAACTAATCAGGATTCCTTGGTTCATGTCATTCGCGGGTTTTGAAAACGAAACCTCCGTGAATTCTCTTGGCGCATTTCGTTTCGCAGCTTCGGTGACCGACGTCGCCACCCCAAAAAAAATTGGGAACTTTTCCTGCTGGTTAGGACTTGGGTGCTTCACCCATGAAGAAGCCAAGATTTTGGGTTGGGGGGCATTTTCCCGGAATCTCCAGGTTATGGGTAGGACCTACCGATTCAGCCAATTTGGTACAGTATTGCTATCATGCGTAGGCCTTTGGCCTTCGTCGGAGGGATTGTCCCAAAAAGATCCCATGTTTTCTAGGTTGTTTTTTTGGTGTCCAAAACAAACAACGGAGCTTTCCACAGTCTTTTTCCGAAAATGGCACAACCGGCTCCTTTTTTTTGTCCCCGGGAGTGGTTTTTTTGGGCAAGTGGAAAGCGACAAGGCTTTGAACGATGTTTGATGGAAAAACAAAGGAAGATTTCCTGTAAAATCGGATCGACTCAAAATTGCCTTGAACTGGATAGACCCAGGAGAATGAACGGCTGGAGCCTAAAAATCACCCATTTGCAATGGAAAAATCATCTTCCAAACCTCCATTATTGTGTTCCATGCTAATTTTCCAGCGTGTATGAAAAATCCAACCGGATTCCACTCCATTTGGGAGTGCCGAAATTTTGGGGGGATTTCCGGTGTGTTTCAATGTTATTTTGAGGTGGAAAATGCATTCTCGTACATCGACAGTATCATAGTGAATAGTGACTTGATTTTTACCAGATGTAAAAAAGGCTCAAACTTCAACTCATTCACCAATTTTGGTTGAGCTTTGACCTGTCATCATGGGAATCTAAGGGTAACCCCTATACCACGGTCTCCAGGAAATAAGGCCTTACTAGGGGATTATTGACCACTATGAGACTATGATCTCTTAATCATCCCTTAATAAGGCCTTATTTCCTGGAGGGGGTGGCATAGGGGGGTGCGCCATTAGGAATTCCCATGATATCATGATGTCATGCGCCCCAACAAACTTAATCCCACTGACCAAATTGAGAAAACTGCAGATGTATTGTCTGGAATTTGTGAAATCCTTTGTTGAAGTGGCATATATACAAGCAAAGGTATCCAAACCTTAAGTTTGTGGGTAAAAAACCAAAGAAGAGCTAGAAACACACACACACACCAAGCCAACATAAACCTACAACTTTATCAGAAGGTTTGCTTGAGATGATTTTCTTAGATGATTTTCCTATTGGTCGCTGATGTTATCTTACTTGAAGGCGAGTTGGAACCAACCGATTTCTGTTGTCAGGTGCTCAGTGCTTCTGGCACCGGCGAATTGACGCGACAGGCGGAGAAAAACGTGCAAATTGGGAGTGTTTTGCCAGATTTAGACAGGATATGTATAAATATGATATCATATGTATGCATTGTACACAAACATGATATTATTAGTTGCTTGATATAATAATCATACATACATGATATCATTTACGTACGTGTAAAGATATATATATATATATATATATTTATATTCACACATATATATATATAATATTTAGTTCATATATACATGTATACATATATACACATACATATAGAAATGGGGGGGTTGTTATGATCCACTTGCCAACCACCGATTGCGTTTTTTGTCAGTGTTGATTCAAAAACGCACTTGGAAGCTGTTCGTAGTTCCCCAAATATTGCTACTGCCCAAAGAATTGAACAATAGATCTGAATAGGCCACCTGGTTCAAATGAGCAGTTAACCCTGGTTATTTGCTGTTTTTTGGGGGATAATACTTCCCAGTTGCATGGGCAATCTAACACGCCATTGTCGGGATTCCTATGAACCAACCAAAGTTGCTCAAATGAGGCTAGCAAAAGGAACCATGGATTTGTTCAGTTTGCGTATTCAAAAACCATGGGAATTTTAAGATTTTAAGTCCAAGCAGCCGAGCTAGAAAAATCTGTTACTCTTTCTGCCAGAATCATGGAAGGTTCAATCTTTTCCAAGGGCCATCATGGAGTTTTGCAAAATCGTCATTTTCACTCTGAACCATGATTTTTTTGGAGAAAGAGTACAAGGTAGTTTCTTCACGTTTTTCACCAATTTTTGGTAAACAACTTCACCCCTTCGATCTCCTAGGAGTTTCTCCAAAAAATTGCCTATTTCGTCTCCTAAGTGACATGTGATTGTTTTGTGTGAAAATCAGTATCATCGGCCTCCAAAAAATGACCGATGGGGATCGCTTTTTTTGGCATTTTGGACGCATTTTGGGGGGAGGATGATGTTTTCACGAAAAAAAGGTTGATGTTTTTTTTTCTTCGAGGCTGTTTTTTTAATAGGGGTGGGGTGGGGGAAATCACTCTTTTGACGATGTTTGGCTCGTTTAGATCAGTTCAAAAGAGGTGCAATCCGAAAATTTGACGCCCAAGTGGTTGGCTTGAATTAGCCGGGCCATTTTGAGTTTGAGAGACACTTGCAAGAAATTGTGTTAGTCGTTTTTGTCTTCTTCAATTCTGTTTTCTCTTTTGTTTTTCATGGCACGAACTTCACGACTAAGCCTGACTGGTGCCCAGGCATTGTGGAGAAAGCGCATGGTGCACCTTATGGGGACTGACCATCCGGCGGTCAATGGATCCCAGCTCGGATATTGGCGGTGAATGGGAAGGATCTGGTTGGCCTCTAACGTACCCCCCCCACAGAAATAAGGGTTTAATTTTCGGCCTTATTAAAGGAAACCAATGGTTAATAAACCCTCAATAAGGCTTTATTTCCGGAGAGGGGTAGGTTGACCAGCCATGGATGCTTGGAGGATCTGAGCTTCCAGGACGAGGATACGTGGTTAGGAAGTTGCGCCCATTTTTAAGCCATGGAGTGAAAGGCCATTTGGAGAGGGTTTGCAACCCCAGCAACTTACGATCACCATAGTTGCTCACTACTTCCTAAGTGGGATGATCCTCTCTATGATTTTAGCATCATTTGGATCTACCCACCCAGGATGCAATCGTGGCAAATGAAGGTTTAGCTTGGGGTTCCCTACGGAAAATGTCATAATCTTGCTGGTGACGATTGCATCCTGCATGCTGGGGTTAAACCGAAAGTATCATAAAATGATAGGCCATAATTTGGGTGGTGTTAGCCATCACACTCAAGTTCCTGGTGTTTTCTTTGAGGGCAGGAGTGACCAAGGTGGTATCAACAACGACCAAAGATGTCTCGTTTTTTTTCACTGGGTGCAACTGGTGCAGGATACGCCCCCGAAAAACGAACATGGCAGGCTGGAAAATCAACTAATATGATTTTAGATAGGATATATATATATATACATGATATATACAATATATATATACATGATATATAATATATACATATGATATTTATTTGATATATATATATATTATATGTATATATATATGATATATATGATATATATATATAATACATAAAATGCATATCTTCAAAAAGGTGACGTTTCCATTGTCATTTTAGTTTTCCCATCAACACCTTCCCTCATGTCTTGAGAAACTCTCAGGCCGAGCTGCTTCAAACTGATTCACAAGACACTGCGAGGTGCAGATCCATGCAGATCCACCCGTGGTGGTAGGAACTATAATAGAAAATTATAAGAGTCCCTACTTGGATCATCCCATTTAGTAAATGGTTAATAACCATGGTTAGTAAGTCCCCTAAGTAGGGTTATTCCCCTTCCAAATGGGCTAAATGGCTTATTAATGGGGCTTACTAACCACTTACTAACTGGGATGATCCTCCAAGTACTAACCAACCAGTATACTGGAATGTCACAAGTGCTTTTCATCACTGCTCAGGTGGTGTCCGGTTTCAAAGTGTTTTTTAGAATTTTCACCCCAAAGCTTGGAGCTTCATGATCCAATTTGACGACTGCGCATATTGTTCAAATGGGTTGGTGAAAAACCACCCAACTAGAAATGGTCCGGACTTCTTTGAGCAAGATGTCAGCTTCTAGGTGTACCTTCCAAAGTTTAAAGAAAAAAGACCTGAATCCACCAAGGTTTGTCAGACCTTGGTTTTTTCGAATGAAACACTTCCCTCGTTTTTTTTTGAAAAAAGGTTAGCCCAAGAAACAACCGAAGTTGGACATCTTCAACCCCAAAGATTTTTCGGATCCTTTTTTTTGGTGGCAGGTGAAGCAGAGGTGGAATATGTGATGCAACAACCCTCAAGAAATAAGCTTGATCCGGGCTGGCGAAATGTTTATTTGTTTCACTTGGGCCAGATGTGTAAATGTTATCGGGTTGAACCCGACTGACCTAGTTTTAGGGTTTAAAGCTTCCATTTTATGAGTCCAATCACCCAAAGTAGCGACCTTTCAAGTACTTCGCCATTTTCCACTTGAATGATTTGTGAATGAGTAATGATTCCCGAAAAATTCCAGGGCCGGCAAATTCCTAGGAGGTTGGCATTTCGGAAAATGTATACCCTTTAATTCCACTGAACCATGATTGTTGGAGAAACCGTAGTTGCTTGCTGGAACCTGAAGGCCATCTGTTTATAAATGGTTGTTTCAATTGGATGATGATCCCAAACATAAAAAAAAATGGTTGGTTAAATCACCAACTTTCCATCCATTCAAAAATTGGTGGTTGTTTAGAGTACCTTCTTCTTCTTCTTCTTCTTCGTCTGGCTGCACCAGGTCGGTTCTCTTGCGTCCCTTGATACAACCCAAGCCGCGCAAGCATCACGTCTCGGAGGAAACGTGTCCCGATGGGATGGAAACCTTCATGGGCGCCAAACGAGGAATGAATAGAATGGCCACCCAAAAAAAACAGTTGGGTGGTGGTGTCTTTTAATTTAATTTCATCTTTTGGGGAGGGGGGGCAGGGAGCAGATGAATTTCACAGTTCTTGGGAGGCGTTTTTGTATTTATTGGTTATATTTGGTGGTGACGTTTCAACATATTTTTTACGATAGCAGATGAATTGAAAAACATGTTTGGGAGGAGTTGTGTTTTTATTGGTGATATTTTTGGACAGGAGATGGAGATATTATCCCCTATAACACTATGACAGTGTTATCATGTTTTTCTCAGTACTATGTTCCTTTCTTTTTAATCTCATCATCAAATTGACCGCTTTGTTTTTTTTCTCCGGCTGAAGTGGCGATGTTTGCTGCAGGTGTCTTTGAGAAACTTTCGCAAATCAGCACGTAATATGCATCATCTGACCTTTTTTTTCCACAAGGGGTTTGACGTACACCGTAGTAAAAGTAGATGGCTAGCAACTCCCAAAAGGTGGCTTAGTAAGGGGCCATGATAAACCAAGACTAATGGGAGTTGCACCATCTACTTTCCAGGTGGTATATCTGAACTAGTTGGCAGGATTTCTTCCATCAACGGTATCTTCTTCAAGGAAAATGATGCCTCTCTCAGAATCATGACCATCTAGTACCCTCCCTGAAACAGTTCGCCCTAAAAAAATGAATGGTTGGTTCATACTACCTTTCCTATTGGGGAAGCTGTTTTTTCAGGGGCTATTGCTGTTAATTTGCAGGGAGGGTAACCCCCCAGAAAACCACCCCAAGTTCTATTCAAAATTGAAGCTAATGAAGGGTCGGTCCGCCGCAGTCGGTGCCAATCGTGTGTTGGGATTAGATGTTCCAACGATCTCCTATCCAAAGGACAAACAAAAAATAGAGAATTGGCTTCCAATGCTTCATCCATCAGTCGAATCGGTGGTTTTTCTAGGTGGTGCTTTCGAAGAGATTTTGAATTTTATTTCCGCAAATTTGACGAGCAGCAGATATTTCAAACAGGTAAGGCAAACCCGCCAACATAGTTTTGTTTGATGCCACCTTCCATCTACAAACACATCTTGGCTAAGGGAGCAGGGTTTCTTCATCTACAAAATGTCCCACCAACAAAAAACGCCAACAAAAAGTCCCCCAAAACTTCAAAACGCCTTGCTGAAATTCAGGTTTACCCAGAAAATGTTGCCGTAAGGTGGGTGGTTTACATAGGAATCTTTCCAGTCAGTAGACTGTCTGGTGTCAAGGGTTTCCCGCGATGGGTTCCTCTCCCGTACCTCGAGGGGGTACCGGGTATGTAGGCCTTGATGCAAGCACAACGTGGATCACCTTCCAATCAGGTTGGTGACAAGGGGAGAACCGAGGGTTTCAACGGCGATTCGGAGTTTTGTTGGACAAAACAATCACACCACCAGCTATGGATGGGGTTAGCTTGGCCCCAATAAATGGCATATAAATGGCCTTATAAATAGGGGTATGGGGACCCATCTCGTGAAAATGCTGGCTGTTTTAAGAGGCAATCTTTTTTTACAAGATGTCGAGACCTGCAAACTTTTGAGATGATTTTTCACCCGGAATGATCTTTTACCCAGCTGCTGGTGATGCTTCAGAAATATCCGTTCACCAGTTGAGGTTTGGTGATATTTATCCCACTAAATTCAACAAGGCGATAATGGGAACAATATCCCATTCTTTACAGGGTTTTAGTACCATCCCAGGTGGTTATTGGGGATGAAGCATCAACTTGAACAGTATCATCCTGGGTTTATTTCAGCAATTGACCGCAGCCAATTTACCTTGCAGCCAGGAGTTCCTACGTCCTCCAGGTCTGGGGGGGATTTCGAACGATTGATTCCGGGAACTTCCCTGCCTCCTGGGTAGGTGATGTGCAACAACTTCATCCTTTGATGTGTTTATAAGGTGATGGTTTTTACTAGGTGGTGGTGGCAACTCAAAGATTTTTTTGAATTTTCACCCCGAAATTTGGGCAAGATGAACCCATTTTGACGAGCATATTTTTCAAGTGGGTTGAAACCACCAACTAGTTTACCTTGTACCATGGTTTGTTTTCACCATTTTTCACCACCATTTGGGAGCATATTTGTTGGTTCACTTTTTCCTTTTGCATCATGGCCAAGCAAATCCACGTCATTCCCTGAAAAAAAGAGCTCCACAAATGGGTTCGGTTCGATCATGAAATATGCCCCCCCGGCGCACTTCACAAAAGGGCTCTTGCTAGGATTTTCTTTCCCGTCATTCTCAGAGAATGATGAATGATGAATGGATGTTTTTGGAACCACCTCCAAACCGAAAAATATTTGGATGTTTCCGAAAACAATGGTACCCCCAAATGGATGGTTTATAATGGAAGACCCTGTTAAAATGGATCATTTGGAGGTACCACTATTTTCGGAAACATCCATTTAGGTTCCATGAAACGAACTTCTAGGATTCCTTCCGGGTGCGCTCCCGGAACCCCCAATCGAACCGATCCATTGACTGAAATTTCTTCCATCTCTCCCAGTTATGGGAGCAATTCAAAATGTTTCTTTCAATCACCAGATGTCACGTTTGCAGCGAAGCAAAAACTGGAGCAGTGATAAGCTATCCAAATTGTTTTTGGATTTTTTTCAAGATCATATCATATTACCCTTTAGATTTTTTTTAGGGAATTTGTTATTTCCTAAGCCATTACACGTGGCTCGTGGCTTTTAACAGGGGCGGAGCCGCTGTACATGTGGAAAAATGTTGGCCACCACAGAGTCAGCCTCAGTGCTTCCCATGTCGTTTGGTCATTCGTGGCAGGTGATCCACCACTGCCAGAGTCCCCCAATTTCATGGGAACACCGCCACATGAAGCCTATCCTGATGCACACAGCCCTGGACACCAAAGTAGTGGTCCTTTCCCACGAGGCTTGGTTTTTGCTTGTTTGGGCGGGTTGTGATGCGAGTTGGTAGATGATGGGGATGTGAAAGGAATATGTAGATGTAGTGGTTTTTAAGGTGATTTTTGGTAGGTGGGTAGATGAAGAGGATGTTATTTATATTGGATGTTGGTCTGGCTGTGGATGTTGTGGAATGATCTAGCTTTCTGTTGGTTTCGCATGTTGGGACTTTTATTTGGTTGGAAGGTTGCATTGCAATCATGATCCCGGTCTAGGTGCTGAAACTCAAATATTTTGTTGAATGTTCACCCCGATCCCTGGGAAAATGATCCAGTTTGACTTTCGCACATTTTTTCCCAATAGGTGGTTTTGATTTGAGAAAACTCAACCGCAGCGGTTTTGCACATCGAGAAACCTCGACGAAAACGCTGAGTTTTTTTTCTTTGGGGGGGGGTTCTATGAAATCCTGAAGTCACCAAAAATCACCAACCAAAAAAGTGAACAAAAAGCTCCAGATGTTTTTTTTGTCTCTGATTCCTTTTTTTTCAAAAATCATCAGCCTAGCTGCCTAGCTGGTGGTTTCTTTCCATATTTGTTTATGTTCATCCCGAAAATTGGGGAAGATTTCCGTTGCTGTTTGGGAGCGAACCAGGTGCCAAAGTGCCACTCCGCAAAAGTCTCGGCCTAACGAAGCGTCGTTTCAGGGTTCATCTTCCCAATGACAGCGATGTCTTGTGAAGTAAAGTTGAACACCTTGCAAGGTGGTGTCATCACCCTTGACATTCCAATGACAGCCACTGTTCGGGAGTTGAAGGCGATGCTCCTTGCCAAGCATCCATGTCGAGATCCAATTGAACGCCAAATCCTGAAAGTGGAGCTGCTCCGAGACAGTTCAATCATAGATGATGCTGAGACACTTGACGCAGCAGTGTTCTTTTCTGCTGAATCGCTAGTGACTGTCGCATACAAATGTGTATGCGACAGTCACTAGCGATTCAGGACAAGGAACGAAGTGGAAGCTGCAAAGAAAGAAGACATTGATGACATTCATACCCAGAGATTTTTTGGGGTAAAGATCCCCTGCAACCTGACAGAAATTTCCAGGTATGCCTTCCGAAACTGCAATCAACTAGTTTTGGTCAGCATCGAAGGCTCGGTGAAGCACATTGGGGCCTTTGCCTTTGCGGCGTGGACATATTTGACCAGCATCAGCATTGGTGAGTCTGTGACCCGCATTGGGAATCTACGGTTCTTTTGCACGCTGCACATCTTTGATCAGCATCTCTATTGGTGAGTCCGTGACGCACATTGGGGCCGAAGCCTTTGCATATTTAACAAGCATCAGCACTTTGGTGGTTTCAAATTTGTGTGTGTGTATTTTCATCAAAATTGGGAAGATCATCTGCTTTGATACACATTTTTTGGAGTTGGTTGGGTGTTTCAACCACCTGAAGTCCTGTTCTATCTTATGCTGAAACAAGGTCAGCCCGTCGGTAGACCAAGCCACTAGAGATCTTACTACAAGAGAACACGTTAGTGAAAAGCTGTTCATACAGGCAAAATGTTTGCCGGTAGGAACTGCTTGTCACTAACCTGTTCACGAATGCGGAACCTCAATGGTGTTTTCAAGCATATGAATCTGAGAAGCGTTGCTGCCATTGCCATGATTGTTTACTTTATCCCAGATCAACATATATGATAATTGGAAGGGTAAGTGTATGTTGCGGGCGGTTCCTTTGCACACTGCACATCTTTGATCAGTGTCACTATGGGTGAATCTGTGACGCACATTGGAACCCGTGCTTTTCTGGGGTGCAGATCTTTGAAAAACATCACCATGGGTGAGTCCGTGACGCACATTGGGGCCAGTGCCATCTGGGCATGCACATCTTTGGCGCGCATCACGTTGCCCAGGTCATTGAGACACACTTTCAAATGGTGGAAAGCAGAATCCGGGAGCAGGTCCTGCGACAGAAGGTAGGAAACGACGACAGGGTAGAAGAAAAAAGTGTTCCAACAGTAGCCTTGGTGGAAGCGTTTAGCTAAGTAAAACTATTGGGATATGATATTTAGATATTGAATATGTGCACTACGGTTGATGGTTCAGAAATCCCCAACAACCACATGGGATGCATGAAACCCTGTAAATCATGGGATATCTACCATATCAACTGGTGATCGCCGGAATTCTGAACCATCAAAAGTAGGTGCTGGTTTCAAACGTTTTTTAATTTTCAGGACAAATACCTGAGGATCTGGATCGTTTGCCCCGAAACCCCACAAACAATCTGATCGACCTCTGATCCAGACCCCTGATCCAGACGTTTCCAAGGGAGTTGATCCAGACCTTTGACTTAGACCTTTGGAATGATGTAATATATGGTGCAGTTAATGTCTAGTCCAGTTGTGGCTTCATATTTTTTTGGCGGAACCCTCCCCTTTCCATGGTGATTCTTGGACGCCTTTGCCGCGAACCTCAGCTGCTGGTGGCGCAGTCATGGCCATACCGGAACCCCGCGACCATTCCAAGTCCTTCTGTTGTAAAGCTACGCTGCCAAGCTGAGAACTACGGACATAATATGTAAATATATTAATATACATATATATATATATGCATATGTTTGAAAGGATTTGTATTAATGAATGACATGTGTTTATTTTTGTTTTTAAGCCTGCGTCTTTGCCTAAGCCTACGTACATGCATATGTACGTGCCTATGTGTATATGTACATGTTTTTGCAGATATATTGATATATGTGCATATGTTTATGCAGATGTGTTTGCGTACTGTAAAGGTGATTTGAAATAAAAACCCTTCAGTCTACTGATGGTTGAAACACCTCAAACTCGATGAACCGACGGCTGGATACATCCAGGATACTGGTTGAAAAAGATTCCAATCGATCCGAGTCATTCCAGGGAAAAAAATCCTTGAAAGGTATGTTCAAAAACCTTTAGGGGTTTAACAAGGATCTCTTGGAGGTGGAGGTTTTTTTCCCCAATCTGGAGATACTTGGGGATGATTTTTTTCTATCTCACGGAAGTATGTGAGTGAAGCTACAAGAATTGGTGTTTTGCTCATCAAAATTTTGAGGGACAAAGTTACTGTGGTCATTTTTCGTGGTGGTGAGTCATGGTCCTTGAGTGACCATTGCATCCCAAAGTTTACTTGTGAGTGAGTGAGTCAGGTGACTATCTTCAACCGTTTCTGTGATTGTCACCTTCATCCCAGGTGGTGGAGATTTATTGCGAGATTCGCCCAGTGGAGCACAATTCAAGGCGCGCAGCAGAAAAGAACATCATCCTGGGGATCTTGTGGTTTTTTTAGGGGAAATGATAAATTCATTCAAAGTAGGACATTCAATTGGAATAGTTTTTAATCAAAGTGGGCTTTACAAAAACACAAACCTAAGAAATCCAGCAATGGATTCATTGGCAATTTTTTCAGGCTTGTGCTCCTATGAGTGATGAGCAGTCAATTAGCGTTCTGGATGACCCATTTTTCCCTATGAAAATGCTCCGAGCAAAGGGTGGCAACGTAAGGTGGCAACAGGTGGTTCGCATCAACCAGTTTTGATGGCCTTTGAGGCCACATAGCGGTTTGGGAAAGCATGGGAATGAAAACCCTGTAGAAGTTGAGGTTGACCCACTGCAGATCTATGATTTTTTTCCAAAGGGACAACAACTTCATCAGATCCTCAACTTTTTCGGGTGGTAGCTTTGATTTTGATTCGGAATGAATTTGGTGCGATAAGTTGCCATATTAAGTTTTGAAAAGATTCAAAATTTGTTTGTTCACCCATATGGGTGGAAGATTCCTGTCGCATGGTTCTGTAAACTTCTCACTTCACCACCTATTGAGGGTCCATGTTTTTTCCGCGAAAATAGGACACCTTTCCTCAACCACCAGTGCCGCCACCACGACCGCAGGCGTTTTGGGTGGGTGGGTGGGAGGTAGATTGTTGTTGAATCACAAAAAGGCAGAGAGATGTTTTTGGAGTGCAATGAAACAAGACGTGTTTCGTTGTTTCTTTAACAAATGTTTTCGTTTATGTTTTAAGCCTTTCAACGAAGACCAACTCTGCTTTCAACAGCATGACAATGAAAGAGCGTAAACAGTGAAACAACAAAATTTCTGTCAAAATAGTTGAGTAAACTGTCAAGACCTTACTCGACGTTACAAGTAAGAATGAACAGATTAACCTGTATGGGTTTCTTTTTTTTCAGAACCATAGCTGGTGTAAGTTCCAGAAACTTCGGCCATGGTGAATTATTCGAGGAAAAAAACGTGTTTATGCAAGGGGAACCCAACGGTCAGAAGATTGCCGGTATTCTTGAAGGATCAGACAATGCACATTTATGATAAATTTTGAATCACCCATGTTACCCCAGATTAGCAAATATCCATTGCTATGGATACCATGTACTTCCGTTCTTAAAATGTGTTAATTTTGGGGTGTTTGGCCGGCCAGTCGTTACTTCGTGGTGGTGTGGATTCCTGACGTTCCCCTGATTGAAAAGGATTGTTACTTACCCTAAAATCCCAAACCACCGGGCCCTAAGCCACCAATTTACCGCTAGTTGATTTGGCTGTTGAAGTATCAGGGCTGTAGGCTGTAATCGCCCTTCTCTCTTGAAACCTTCTAAACTTTAGCCCTGATTTTGGGGAGCGAAACTGCTGGACATGACAGGGGCATGTTTGTTATTTTATGAATGTGATATGGATGTTTCCAAAAATAGTGGTTTCCCCAAATCATCCATTAAAAAATAGGGTTTTCCATTATTTTCACCATCCATTTTGGGGTACTGTACCCCGATTTTTGGAAACACCCATATGGTTTATCATGATCCAAAAGCATTTTTTATATGGTGGCAACACGACTTCCCAGGTTTTTTTTTGTTGGATTCCGATGTCAAGGACGATTCGATTCCCATTCAACAACCTCCAAGCTGAAGTTGTCCAAATAACCTGCAGGCCCGTACTTCTCTGAAGGATTCTTTGGGGCTGTACCCATTCCCGGAACTATATGAAGATTCAATAAGAGGATTCTTCCCTACTTCCGCAGATACTATATGAAGCGTTTATTTATCATATATACAGTATTTACATATCATGTATCTAGCATATATACACTGCCCGGACAAAAGTTTTGCTTGTTGAGTCTTCGTAGTGCAAACCCTTTCCCGGTAGGATCCTTTAAGTCAACATGATTCCGGTCAATGTCTCCCCGGGAAAAGCTGTTTTGTTTATTAAATTTAAAACCCGGTGAATATTGACCGTGCCACACCTGCCATGTAAAATGGACATGATAATTCGATCTGGCACAGACCAAGTCATGACTCAAACCTTCAAGAAGCGCAAACTTTCTTCCGTTTGGAGTATATGCATTTATCACCCGTATTTTGCATATATTTATATATACAAATATCATATGTATATCATATATATATTTCATCCATAATACATATATAATATATAATCATATTTATCAATAGATACCTACATATATATATATATATATTTAAAATANATATATAATCATATTTATCAATAGATACCTACATATATATATATATATATTTAAAATACACACACATATGTTATAATTATTGTTTTCCCAGATGTCTATTCAGAATCCCCGACATTCCTTCAGAATCCCCAGGGGCATGGCACCACGAGCGACGAACGTCCAACACCCCAGTGCTGGGAGGTTTCGCTCTATCGGGAACGGTGAGGATCATCCCAGTGGATGGTTCAGTGGTGATCGGATCACGCCCGTTTATAAGCCATTTTCATGGCCATTTGGAAGGGGAACAACCCTATCCTTAAGGGGACTTAGGATCACCATGGTTATTAACTACGTATCCTAAGTGGGATGATCCTTCAAGTATGAGAAAATGAAAATGGAAATCGCTTCTGAATTTTCACTATCAAACACTACTGAGCGGGAGAAGGATACGAAAGGTTTCAAAACAAATTTGGTACCAATATTTTTCACCACAGATTTGGGTGAAACAAGATCTGAATCTCAGAAACCAAGTATAGTTGCGAGAAACCAAATATAGTTGCGGTACACCAAAGCACCTTGTCGTTGTTTCCGGTGTTTTGGCTCCGGGCAATATTTTGGCACCTCAGCGACTACACCCCGAGAAAAACCTGAAAACGGCCTCGAAAGGAGAAGGAAAAAAAAGCCCCAACAGACCTCCAATTTGGGATTATTTTCGTGGGTGTATCTTGGGATTTGCCCAAACCCTGATATATTTACCTACCAATTAGTAATTCACCATAAAAAACAACCCTTCATGTAGGTAAATATACCAATCCCCTGGTGGGCCTTCTCTTGCAGTAGTGCCATGTTAGAAGTGCTTTCTGCATTGACTGGTGAATCAATTGCTGTTTTTGAAGATGAGGAATTGGCAAATGCCCCAGTCAAGGCATTAAAAAAGCGCTTGGCGCAAAAGCTTGGCATCCCACGCTTCCGACTACGCATCCTGGATGACGATCAAACCTTGACCGACGATCAGACCTGGACCCACACAGTTGTGCAGCTTGTGATCCTGGAGTTTCTGCCCCCTGACAGGGAGCAAGATGAGGGCATTATAGCGGCATCTGCGGAAAATAATGACAAGCTTCTTGAGCAGCACTTGAACCAGCCACGAAATCCCAATGTCGAGAATGAGCAACAAACAGACACGCCCGTGTGTGCAGCAGCCTTCACAGGAAGTCTCGATTGCATATCTTTACTGATAGAAGCAGGTGCAAAAATCGACCAAGGACGGACAAATGATGGGGCAACGGCTCTTTACATAGCCGCTGAGAATGGTCACCTTGAAGTTGTCCGATTTCTGGCTGAGTCTGGTGCCAACAAAGACCAAGGCACCACAGATCATGGAGTAACACCATTGCTTGTAGCAGCTCATAATGGTGACCTTGAAGTTGTCCGATTTCTGGTTGATTCTGGTGCCAACAAAGACCAAGGCACCACAGATCATGGAGTAACGCCTTTGTACATAGCAGCTCAGAAGGGTCACCTTGAACTTGTCCGATTTCTGGTTGAGTCTGGCGCCAACAAAGACCAAGGCAAGGCAAATACGGGAGCAACGCCTCTCTATATAGCAGCTCAAGATGGTCACGTTGAAGTCCGATTTCCAACGCCTCTCTGCGTAGCAGCTCACAAGGGTCACGTTGAAGTTGTCCGATTTCTGGTTGAGTCTGGTGCCAGCAATGACCAAGGCACCACAGATGATAGAGCAACGCCTTTGTACATAGCAGCTCAGGAGGGTCACGTTGAAGTTGTCCGCTTTCTGGTTGAGTCTGGTGCCAACTAAGACCAAGGCCAGACAAATGCACCAGCAACGCCTCTGCATGTTGCAGCTCAGAATGGGCAACTTGAAAGGATTCCATTTCATGTTGCTGTATTTGATGTCTTTTCGACAAACTCGTGCCCCAGTCCCAGCTTATAGCCGTGCAAACTTGAGTGAATGGACCTTTCCCTGTCCAATTTCAAGATGAAATTTGATGATTAAAGTTCGACCGGGACGTTTGGTGTGAGTTCAAGTCTAACTCAAAATGACATTTTGGATATGCAGATTACCACCCAGGACACCCAAAATTCCGATTTGGGGTCAAAGACTCTAATATTATCTTCTCAGAAATCAATTGCTCCACACAAGACTTTCGCTTTTACATCGTGCATGGCCATAATTCTACACCACTAATGTTCACATCTTGGGAGAAAATTTGAAGCACAAAGCAAGTTTGAAGGGTAGCTGTCATGGCAATAAGCAGACAGATTGCCAACTCAATCTCACTTTGGGTTATGGCCGCAGTGGGTACACAATCTATTCATGTTCATGAAAACCCCCGTCTTTGACCTTGACAGACGCCAGTGTTACAGTGTTTAGGCAGGACACCAGGTGCATTAGGTTTACCAATGACATATACACTTTCGGATATTTATTCAAAAATGAAGATATTTGTTTAAAAGGACATGTTGCACATCTTCCGAACCATCATTTTTGGTGTTTTCAAATTGCTAGGGAGAAAGAGTTGTACCATTTGTTTGACTTCCTGTATTCAACTAACGGTAAATTGTTGGTTTGGGGTCAGTGGTTTGGCATTCTAAGGGTCCCTTTAAGTAACAATCCCTTTCATTTTCAGGAATCCCAGGAATCCAAACCACCGGGCCCCAAACCAACAATTGATTAACCATTAGCTGATGTATCCCTCAGAAAAATCACTGGGCAAGAAATCTCTAAGGACGTTGGTGACGAATGGAGGTCCGGGCTGTTGAAGTTGTTACCTGGTTTCCAATAGGAATCGTATCTTGCAGGGGTCCACGTTCAGGTGACATGTTAGTGTGGGGGGGTGCAGTGTAGAGTAATTTCTGAACAAAAAAAGTGGATTTAGTCAAACACCTACTGTCAGTTAAAATGTAGATGGCACAGCAACTTTGTGTTATGGGTTGGGACAGGGAGCATTGCTCGATCTTACCAATATCAGTAGGAGGATCAAAGAAGCAGGATGTTTGCGCATGGTACTTTTATGTAATTTGCCTGAACAATATTGCATGAAGTTTAGGTTGGTGTCATATAATGACCCTCAGTTCAGTGGGTCCTTCACTAAGCTACCTTTGTAGGGGGGAAACATTTTTGACATTGCGAGTACAGGGCGAGGTTGGCTGAAACCCTACACCAGTTTTATTTGAAACTACACAAAATTGCCGGAGAACCAAGAAAGATGGCTGATGTGTTTTTTGTGTGTTTTTTCTTTTGGTGGTGGTGAACGTTTTTTTTCATCTACGAGACATGTTTTTCAACAAAATTTCTGCACTCAAAAATTTCCAAAGTGGATCTGGCTTTTGGATCCAATCCAATCATTCAGATTTTCCTCACAAATTTTCCTTCGCATTCTGGAAATTCTGGAAGTTTCACTCACAAAAATCCCCTTACACGGGTCATTGAATGGGACCCCATTTTGGGTGGATCAAACAAGCAGCAAATGTGTGGTAATTTTGAGGAATTCCCCTATAAGAGTGCATTGTTGGGGTTTGTAATATAATGGCCCCTGCCTTATCCTTCCTCCCATAATCATGATTCAATGAAAAATGGATGTATCTCCAATCGTAGCTTACCTTTTCAAAGATCGCCATTTTCCGCTTGAATTTTTGTTGGAGAATGAGTAAGAAGCCCCGAATAATGACAGGCCCCCCCAAGTTTTTAGGATTTTTTGGGAAACAACATATATATATATATATATACATTTACCCTGGAAGTCCAAGACTATTAAAATTATAGTCCCCAATTTGGGATGATTAAGATTCCCTACTAAAGCAATAGTCTTTGGTGAAAACCTATTCTTTTAGTGGTCTTTGGACTTCTAGGGTTGACACATACATCCTTGAATTCCCATGAAGGAATGTTGAGAGCTTTTTGAGATCTCTAGATTCACCCACAAAGGATATCCCACTCTTGATTGTGAAAAGATAGTATTGGCCCAATCACCGGGAGAATGGTTTGTCCAACCTCAAATTGGTGACGTTGGCGGACTTCTCTTCACCAGCAACAGTGTGATTTGTTTGAAAGGAAGGGTTACCTCCCTGAAAACTAACATATCTCATGAAAATTGATGGTTGGAAGAGGAAATTCCCTTTTAAAATGATCCCTTTTGAGGGGACATTCATTCATTTTCTGGGGGTGTAAGTTGATGAAATGAACTTCCAGGAGTTTGATAAAGCACAGCGTCAGATTTGGGAGTTGCTGCTCTATTTTTTGGTACGCATACAACGGCTTAGCCGCCCAACTGAAATCTTTGATGGCATAGTGGAACCACTCGCCCGATTGAGTATCACGGAAAGGGATATTACCAGGGTGGTGGTTTTAAATATAGTTTATTTTCACCCCTACCTGCGGAAATGATCCAATTTGACTAAAAATTTTTCGGATGGGTTGAAACCACCAACTAGATATGTAAATATTCAGCATAGGCAATTTTTGGTTGTTCCTCGCTCGAATGTTTTTTGTTAACTTCCAAAAAGCACTGGTGCCTTTCCCCCGGTAGATTCGTCGACACCATTGGAAACCGTCTATGGGAGGCCTTGGCGGGTTGAGTGATCGGCCACAAAAACCCCGCATCCAAAGATGATGCGGCCTGCAGCTTTGTTGAGGAAGTCCCTCTCCAACGAATACGATTCAAGTCATGTCATACAGCACTCGGTTTTGTCGGTTTTCGTTTCGTGCCCCGAGTAAATTAAAAGCTTTATAATGGTTTACAACTTACAACCCCTAAGTTTTGTTTTAACCTCCAGTGAAAATCCGTTTTTTTTCGGCCATGAGGGGGGTTATCATAACTCCACTTATGACTGGAACCTGGGCCCATCTTGCAGGCTTGCAGGTAGCAGCTACCGGGGGCCTGGCTGCTCTGGGGTGGGGGGCGGTTCAACCCGTTCCAGATGGAAACACGAAGGGAAACGTAAGTTCTTTATAGCTTGGAACTCTTTCAACTTTTCATGTTTCAGAATCTCTAACGAAAATTGTGTTTTTGTTTGGTTTTGCATATCAAGAATTAAAGATGTTGGGATATCTTCATGATGGAAAACGCCTCACAAGGATTATTTTGCTATGTTATTTTGAGTTCCTTCTTCGTGTGGGTTGCACATTGACTATTTAGATTGGCAATCAAAAAAATCTCCGATACCAGTCTTGCTCGGAGCAGCTGACTCTCATCTGGGTGGCGCTTAGTGATGAGCAAATGAGCAGCTGATTGAAGGTGAGGCAGGATCGATTGATACTATACTTATGTTCCTACCTGGAAAACATCGGAAAGTACTCTTTGTTTTAGGCAACTGTGGCTGGTTTTAGGTGGAAAGTTGATGAAAATGAACATCAATGGCTGTTTTCCAGGTAGACATGTCCTTTTCTAGAACCATAGCAGGATTTCATGTGAGCCCCAAATCCTGAGGTGGTTTGTATTGCTCATGTCTTACTGACTCAGTGCTCAGCAAATTTCAAGGTGGTGACCAACCCAACTGTACGGCCGTTTCATCGCTTCCCCAGCCGGAAAAACCACCCGAGAAAAGGGGCCGGCGGTTCGGTGAATCTGGCGATTCGGGGTTGGGTGTAAAACGGCAGATGTGGGGTCTCCAAAAGAGGGGCAAAATGAAGGTTTATTTATACCCCCGAAAACTAACGGCTGGATACCCAGAATGATGGATTTCAAAAGGTATATTAGACTCCCTTTAAAAATTTGCAATTGTTGATATCTATGTTAGATTTCTGGTGTTTAGTTCAGGATTCAGGATGTACCATTTGTGTACTATGCACGAACTTCATGGGATGGAGGCAGTGATATTCTTAGCAAATGCACCTGCTAGACAAGTCGAGAATCCCGATTAAGCACACTTGCAAAACTTCCAAGTGGCCCCAGGGTCAAATATTCCTACTGGATTTTTTGGCCAACATTTTTAGTTGCACCCTGTACTTCCAGAGGATTCGCATTTTGACACATATGTTTCAAATGTGTCTTGGCCCAATGTAAAATTTCAGTCGGGATTCTTGGTTTTGAACAGGGAATCTGATTGTCAGAAACAACGTAAACTGTGAACCACCAACAACAGGTGATTCAAGCGCCGTGACCTTTTGATCCCCGATCGTTGGAGGTCACTTAACCTTTGAAAGGGTGAATTAACCATGGCCAAGAAGTCAAAAAGAGTTTCTGGGCATCCTTTCTTCAATTTCACTTGATAAAATGTCCTAACTCTAGGTGGTGCTTTCAAAAGATGTTTTGTTGATCTTTTACCCCCAAAAAAGAATTGCTGAGACATGATTCCCTTTTTGTTGACGAGAATCTTGACCCATGGCAACCAGGATGTTTTTTCTTCACCCACCTGTCGACATTAGTACGTTAGTTCAGGTGGGTGAGCTATTTTTGTTGTTACCCTCCCTGAAACGAACGGTTAGCCCCTGAAAACGGACGGTTGGAAGCACCAGTATCCTTTCGGGAAACCCTATTTTCGACGGCTATGGTAGTTTTTTGGGAGTGTATTATGTTCTTTTTTTTTTTGAAAGAAGTGTTTCTTATGATTCTTATCATGAGTTCTAAGTATGATCACTATAGTTTACCCAGATGCGAAATTCAAAGGGCCAACCAGGCGCCAGCTTCTCACTTGACTTACAACCCCCTTGCTGCTTTCAGTGCTCCAAGCGCCGCAAAAAAATCCACGATCTGTGTTACGTTGTCGGCGTGTTTGTACAAAAAACACCATGGCGGACAATCCCGTGTGGAAAGCATGCAAGCCCTTTGCCACCGGATCATGTGCTGGCATGTTTGCCACTTGCTCCTTGGCGATGAATCTTGTTGAAGATACAGGGGGTGATACATTGGGCGTACCCCCCTCCCTGTAATTAGTAGTCAGCACAAACATACTCAATCACAATCATCACGAATGTGTTGTCAAAGGACGTTTAGAAGTCAAACTTCCGACAATACAGGATGCAAAACACAATGGAATGACGACATTATTTATG
The DNA here is from genome assembly GCA_000507305.1 of Breviolum minutum Mf 1.05b.01. Classification (NCBI taxonomy): domain Eukaryota; class Dinophyceae; order Suessiales; family Symbiodiniaceae; genus Breviolum; species Breviolum minutum. Next base: position 21,717 of record DF239856.1, read on the forward strand.
ACGACATTCATGTTTGACAGGTAAGTTGATAGTCGGAAAAGGGCAAGAAAGAGAGAGAAAGAGAGGAGACCTGAAACCCCGTGACTCACAACAACAAATCTCTCCTATATGTTCCCTACTTTTGAAACTTCTGCCACCGGAATTGTGCGGTACTAATGGAAGGTGATACCTTTTACCTACAACGATCCTGACTATTGCTACAAAAAATGGGACAATCCAAGACAAAAGGCAAAATGCCAAGGTTTCCCAAAGTTCTGGAATCCACCCCTCTTGGACAATCTTGCAGTCACCAGATATACAAGGAGTGTTCCAACTTTGTGTTGAAGAAATCGAAAATGTGGTTGTGGTGATTTGCTTTGTTTTTTGTGGTGATGGATTTGTAGTGTGTTTTAGTAGGTTGCTTTTCCCCTGCAAACCTTGCAGCGAAAAAGAAATCATTGGTGAATTCTGTCTTCAGCCTGACTTGTGGAAAACCCTCGTCTTCAAATGTAGCTGCTAGGGTCTAAACTCCCAATGTACATGAGCCGTTGTCCTCGCAAGTTTATGCCACATTTACATTGTGGGGGTAGGAAAAACATAGGAAACACAGGCAAACGTTCCGATTCCCTAGACCTTTTTGATAACGGCTACAACTCCCAGATGATTTCTACGCCGAGGTTGTATCCAGCCCATCGACATGGTGCCTGGGCTTGTTGGGATTGCAAGGGTTTGCCATGACCCGTTGTTTGTTTGTGAGGCTTTAAACATCGCCCTAAAAGGGGGATTGGCTCAAATGATGCTGTTTTCAGCCTACATAATTCATGTGTTTGAAATATGTATTGTTATATATATATATACATATTTGTTGTGTTAGATGTGTATATGTTTCAAGTAATTACATATTATCTAACATGTCTCTCTAAGAATTTAATATCTACATCCAAACCTATTTTCAGATCTACATCTATATTTGTATTGTTATCATTATCATTAGCATTACCATTATCACCGTCATTATCATCCATATTTTCACTATCAGAATCATTATCATTTTTCAAAATCACACCATCATTTCAGCATATCTCATGTATCATTATATACCATGTATATTTATGTCCATATGTGCGATCGGGTGGATCAACTCCCATTATTTCCATATAATAGGGGGATAAACTCATCAACCCAATTCCATAGAAACTCCCCGAGAAAACTCCCGAGGTCAAGGTGCGAATTCAGCTGACGGCCGGCACTGCAGAAGCGGCAGGGCCCATGTGTCTGGGTGGCGTTTGGTGGTGGTGGTTTTGGGTGGGGGGTAAATTGATAGGACGGTTGGTGTGGGTTGAAACCACCAACTAATGGGTTTTCTTAGAGGTCTTTTCAAAACACGACACGTTACAACCCTCCCCAAAAACTAACATTTCATCTTCCAACCATCAATTTTCAGGGGGTACGGTTGATGGCTCAGAAATCGGCTAACCAGTTGAGGGAAAGGTAGTTTATCCCATTATTTACGACGGGTTTCATACATCTCAGGTGGTGCAAGATTTCCGATGTCTTTGGAGACCTCAACTTGCTAGTTGATGGCAATTGATGTTATTGGAGTTGATTATACTAATTATATCTAATTATACTAGCCAGTTTTGTAGGGATATAACAAGCTAGGTGGTAGCAACTCACATATTTTTGGAATTTTCACCCCGATTTGTTGGGGAAGATGAACCCATTTTGACAAGCAGCATATTTTTCTAATGGGTGGTTAAACCACCAACTAGCATGGTTTTCTAGAGGTCTTTTCAAGACACGTTTATCAACTGGAAAAAACATGGCCCACATGGGCATTTTTTGTGACTTCAGGGGTATTTGGTGGATGTGTTTTTTGTGGAGTAAAAGTTCATACCAGATAGGCCCCTACCAATTTTTTAAATGGGGTGCAATATCCCCGTAAGTAAGATTTTGTTCCACCGGAGTGAAATCCATGTATAGGGCCATTTATAGGAGGTATAACTCCACTTATCTGGTCAAATTATAGCGACCTCACATGACCTCACCCCAAATGGTGTTTTAGTAAGGGAAATCTCCTAATTTCAGGGAAATCTGGGTTGGTGAATTATTATAATTTGACCAGACTTATAGCTGGTAGGCGCCAACTTTGTGGGGGTTTTCGGGTGTGTTTTTTGGGGCGCAGATTTCATGGAGTTTGATTTTTTGGACCACATGACTGAAGACTCAAACCCTTGACGTGTCGACTATTGGGACATGTTAGCAATGAAAAAAGGCCCTAGTTGTTTAGGGTATAAAGGGGATTTTACTACACAGCTATATGGGAATTATTGTAATAAACCATTGTACGGAACCCTATTAACCAACCAGTATACTGGAAAATAAGAGGTGTTTTTTCTTGGCTCATGTTGCCAATGATATGTCCTTCAACACACGGATGTTTGGAATCCATCCTGTAAGTGAAAAAATGACCGGATGACCTCTTCGATCGATGGTACATCTCTCTTATTAAGGGGCGAGTTGATAAGGTGTTTCGAAAAAAAACTCCATAACACCATGTTTTTTCCCAATGAATATCATCATTTGAAAAGGCTATTTTTTGGGGGGTGGATTTGAATGATTCAACCTTTGCGCTTGGTTTTTTTTTAATGTTTTGGGCAACCTTCCCAACAACACCAAGCCACCACCAACCGAACTCCCTTCCAACGACCACTCCCCAATGCCATCATTTCCCAAGCTGGCTGGTGCTTAATGAGTGATGAGCAGTCATGAGCGTTCTGGATGACCATTTTATCTATTAAATGCTCCGTGCAAATGCGCAATTGGTTTGGGGGTGGTTCGCACCAACCAGCAAGAAATAAGGCGTTTGTTTTAGGATTATGAAGCCCACCATGATCCCTTAATAATCCCTGAAAGAAAAGGCCGGCCATTTCCTGTTTAAAAAAACACCACCTGGCAATGACTTTTTCATTAAAAAACTGCCAGCGAAGCGAAAAAACTCAGGACCATCGTTTCCACCATGCTGAAGAATGAGGGCGTCAGCGCTTTCTATACAGGCTTAACGGCTGGACTTACTCGCCAGGTGGTGTATACCGGTGCACGCCTCGGGCTCTTCGACAAATTCACAGGAATGGTGCCTTTGGCTGGAAAAAAGCCGAGTCAACCCAAGGAGAAATGTGAGGTATATGTTACACCCGTGAAAATCAACATGGAAACTAAAAATCACACAATTGAAAAGGAAAATCATCTGAACCAAACCTCCATTTTTGGATTCCATGTTGATTTTCGGCATGGGTATCGAAAAAAAAATATTATCAGGATCAAAAAAATATTTCAAAACCATGCAAAAACGCAGGAAAACGGCCCCTCCAACCAAGGAAACGAAGAAAGGAGGAAACGAAGAAAGAAAGAAACAAAGAAACCAGAAAAAGTTAGAGGAAACGGGGCAACGAAGAAACGAGGCAACGAGGAAACGAAGAAACAAAGAACTTCGAATCGAGATGATGTCAATACAGCTTTGGATTGGGTACGGCTTGGTCGCTCCAATTTTCTCTTGCCATCCATGGGGGGCGGAATGTCACCACATACCCCCGCTCCCACACAGCCAAGCGGCATGTTAGACACGTTGTTAGATATGGGCGTCCCTGCGACAGTGGCCCGCCAAGCATGTATCCAGTTTGCTGACGACCTCAATGCCGCTCTGGATTGGATTTGCTCTTTGAAAGACACATAAGACCAGCTGTGGACAATCTGGCAGGCAACGCAGAGCCAATCGAAATCATTGACGAGGAGCCAGAACCATCTCTGTTACCACCTGTTCCGATTTCATGGAGAGAACCAGCGGCGCACATTGAAGCTTCTGATGCATCCGCTCCACCACAAGCAACTCCTGCAGCCTCGTCAGCTGCCTATGACGGTTGCTATGCTGTTGTTGCTGCCTCCCTAAATAATAATTACAGGGCAGACAGCCCGATGCTTGTTCCTCCATCCCATGCTTCTTGTCAGACCTGCAGGGCGAAGGTGTCAAACGTCAAGAGCGTCCGGTGCGTCCGGTGCCTTTTTTTCCAAAATGGGTCGGAAAAAATTCTTCGGTTCAAGAAGCCGCCCAAAGCTTGCCACCCTTGGATTTTGTGACAGGTTTGCGGCAAATCGACAACTCCGCTCTGTCGGCCCTTTCATGGCAGTCCTACAAAAGTCCAGGGCAAGCAAGCCAGTTGTCAGCATGTAATTTCCCCTACCATACCATACCATTCACCGTGGATGCATTGGTTCCGACGACATGGTTGGATCCATTGAGGCTTCGGACAATGCAGATCCAGAGCAGGACCCCGTACATGAAGAACCTTGTCCGCAAAGTTAAGCTGCGGCTGCTGCTGCTGCCTTTCTGCCAAGTTTGTGCTGGGGAAAAACTTTTACCACTGGAGTATAGTGAAACACTTACCTGCCAGGTCGCGGAACAAGTGCTGACGCCAGACGAGAGGAAAACCAGGCAGGGCCATGAGATAGCCATGCATCCAGTTGTATCCATAGCAACTATATTCCGTGGTCTCTTCCTTTTTGTTGAACTTTGTCATGCAGATGCTCACAGGTCCTTCCAGCTACAGCGCCTGCAGACATGGAAGATGAGGCCCCATGTTAGCCTTGTTTCGGCTATTTCAACTTGTCCTTCTTTGTCGCCTCTTAGGACTTTCTGAAGCATTAACTTCTCATCCTCTTTCATGTCCAAGCAAATCCATGACACTGAAGCCTCACCAATAGAAAACACGGCTGGTTTCTGCTTTGCTTTGCATTGCCAGGTTGATGTCCAACAGTGTATATTGCTGTTTCTGTGCAGGCAACATGGCCAGAACGAGAGCTTGCTGTGCCATCTGCCGTCAACAAAGCCTCGATTGCATCCTCCTACCCTATTGCTTGACCATACCCTTTGCTTGCATTCATCTTCGGATTCTGGCCAGGCACAGAGCCAGCGAGCGCAAAGCTACGCTCGTCTGGCCGCCGCGGGGTTTCACCCTCTACCTAGCAACTTGCGCTGTAGCACAAGACTTCTGGAGCACAATCCTTGCCGCGTGCAAATCAGGAGTCGTAAAACTCTTTGCTTTTTTTGAACTGCAGACTGAAGAGGGGTCTAGAATGATGATACTCAAAGAGAACATATTTGCAGTCCATTGCGCAGCACTTTGAACACCAACGGTATCACAGGTTTGGACATATATAAAATATCAAGCAAAGCCACAAAGGTGGATGCTAAGGCCCACTTATCACACACATACAACGCGCCTGCACCTGTGTTTGCAAACCTGCACATGCGCGCGCAATGTGGCGTGGTCATTTCAGCTACTGCTAAACTGGTCCAGATGCTAAGGCCCACATATCACACACATGCAACGTGCGCGCACCTATGATTGCAAACCTGCACATGCGCGCGCAATGTGACATGGGCATTTCAGCTGCCGCTGAACTGGTTTAGAAGCGCCTCCCCTCCAACCCCCCTCCAGCTTCTTCAAGCCAAAACCAAGCCAAGCCCTTTTTTTAGAACCAGCCCCATGCCTTATTAGCGAGCTTTCATCAGCGATAATGTTTTTTTTTTCGACAAAGCTTTTACCGCGGGATCTACTAGCAGCACCCTCAATACTAGCGTTTCTTTTTAAACATTTCGGACAATTTTTTTGATCTCATGTCTTCTTGATCCCTCACCCTTATGGACCCTTATGTCTAGCCCAAACCATGGCATTCACAGCACTCTTGCTGTAGCAAAACCATGGTCTTCGCAACGCTTTCGAACATTCGCCTAACCAAAAGCCTGGTATCTACTAGCAGCCCCCTCAAACTCATTGATATTTTCAGCGTTTGGATTTTTTGATCCCAATAATTTTTTTTTGATCCCTGACCCTTATGGACCCTTATGTATGGCCAAAACCTCAGTATTCGCTGCACTTTCGCAAAGTAATGTAGCAAAACCATGGTATTCGCGACACTTTCGAGCAGCACCCTCAAAATCGGGTGATCATGATTGACATTTTTTCAATCGTTCCTATTACAACCCCTTAAAGCAAGAAGAAAAGAGGTGGGATTTGAGATTGGGAGCGAAAAGAGTCTGTTTTTTTCTCCATTTTTGTTTGGATCATTTTGTATGGCATACCTACATCAGGTTGAAAATATTCACATTCAAGGGGAATGTAGATATCCCCTACATAGAGCGCCTGGGAAATTATTCAGTGGTGGCTTGTTGTACTCGGACCGAGAGCTTTTTCACGCTGGCTGGGGCATCCATCATGAGCATTTTACTTCCAGCGCTTCCAGCAATATGTATAAGATGCTAGATTCTTGAGGTTTGTGCATGAGAAGAGGCGTTTGGTTGAAGCTGCTTCTCTTGCACCAGCTGCAAGAGAGGAAAGCGTTGCCTCGAGTGGATCGTTGAACACACAAGCTACCTTGCAGAGGATGTCCGACCTTGGCCTTGACAGTGACGAAGACAAGACCGAGGCCTAGACATCTCCAAGCTGAGGGAGCGGCGCCGAAAGTTTTGATGTTTTTTTTGTATGTGTGTTTTGTGGTAGAATATGATTGGTGATGTTTCTTCAAAGAAAATACAACATTGGTCGGTTTTAACATGTATAGAAACGTTGTGATGGTAAAAGAGTGTCTTTTGTTTTGTTTGAATTGGTGCCATTGTAAAAGTGGTCGGAAGGCTGCTTGCCGTTCCCAGCAGACCGAAAGGTTTTGCGTGCTCAGATTTTCGTAGGAGGGACTCTCCCTGTCGTTCTGTACGCAAAAAGCTTAGGTGCGGATATCTCCTATTGCTTTGGTTCTGCGGTTAAGACCAGAAACTCTCGTGTCCGTACGGGGGGAAAAAGACTTGATTGTGAGACTTGCGGGCCTCCCATTGACATTTGCGCACAGGGTGTCTGTGGTCAGGAAAAGCATTAGGAAGCATACCCTTCATGGTTGTCAGACAGCAGGTGTACCGAAAACAGTGCGCACTAAATTGAGGACTAAGTTGTGCAGAGGGCTTCGAGTTGATCGCGCTGGGCGATCACCATGGTTGGTGTCCAACGTTTTGACAGCTGAACCCATTGATCCAGAGTGGACAGTCCTTGTCGAACGATTCCGACTTTGCCAACAGCTCGCTCGCACTTGTCGGGAATGTTGTAGTCTCGCCAATCCTTTGTTGCTCGGGAATCGTGGTAGGTATAAAGGGGTGACCCGTCGGTTCAACTGACCACTTTGGGATGGACCTATGACGGAGACTTCCATTTTGAGGATGGGTGGGGGCGTCGGTTTCACATTGTGAATAACATTTGGAACATTTTTTTTGATCCCCATTATATTTTTTTGATCGTCCCGGAATATTTGTTTATCCCAATAGTATTTTTTTGATCCCTCGCCCTTAATTTTCCAGGGTGTAAGTGGTTATGTATGAGGTCAAAATTAGCTTATGAATCGGTGCGCCTTAAAATTTAGGGTCTTTGCCCTAGCAACGTGTCCAAAATGTTCCTACAAGAAGGTGTCCCTAATTTGGTTGTTATGCCCCCATATACAAGTCATTTTAGGTTTGCAAGAAGCCGGGGTATTGTAGGAAGTTTGGGTGGCTATAGCAAGATTCAACAAATGGCAGATGATCATCCTTGAGTTGATCATTGTCCATCTTGTTGGCAAAACTAGTGGTTTTTCGCACCTTTCCAGTTCCAACAATCTCATGTTGTTAAACCCTTTTGCCTGAAAGTCACATTGATAAAACCAGCAAGGTGTCTGTGTTTTTTTAATGTACATTAGGTAGTGATGTCCTAAGTAACTGATATTCAGGTATGCAGATTCGTGAGGATGTTTTTTTTTCTGCATGTTTCCCTTTTTTGATGGGTTTGGAAACAAGACTTACTTACAGTACAATCAGGGAGTTGATCTTTGGAATCTCCCAAACTCTATTCTTTGTGAAGTATGAAATACCTTCGTGTGAACTAGCATAGCCATGGAAAATCCCCATCTTTCCTTGTAGATACCATAAACATGGAGGATGTTCCATACAAATGATGGATTTGCCAGTGCTATGCTAGCTTACAGGAGTGTATGTCTTTATCATCTATGAGTGGATGTCTTATGCCTTCCCTTTTTGTTGAGAACCATCCTCAACGCACATATCTTGCAGCATCTGACGACATACAACATCTTCTATCATTGAGGCGTGGGAAACATAAGCGAGAAACACCGTCCATATAAACCCATGATACCCATGATGATGGGATGTGTTCCTTCCAGTTGAAATTTTCCTGAAAGCTCCAGGAAAAAAAAGACTAGAACTCCTGAATTTATCATGTATCAACTAGAAATATGCCGTTTTTTTATCATCTGACAAGCACTTACCTTTGGGGCACCTTGAATAAAGATGCAAGTTACGCTTGTGTAAGGTTGCGCCTCCATATTGCCGCTCCTAGTGGTCCTCTCATGTCCATCCTAAAAGCCCATGGCTGCTCAACCAACCGGAGTTACCGAAGTTACCCTCCCTGAGAACTAACAGTTTGCTCCTCAAAAAGGACCATTTCTAAACGGAAAGGATCGTCTTAAATTTTCAGGGTATCATGTTAATATCTTGGGGGAGTACATATTTCCCGCCCACTACTACTTCAAGGCCATGTATCATCAATTTGTTTTGGTTGGAAAGGATAAAGACGTATACGCCCCCCCTGCCGCTGATTTTGTCCGGTTGCTCGTGAAGACTCCCATGCGTCTGGAAGCGTACCGCCTTTGGCGTTACTGTCTATCTCCGCTGATTTTGCCGCCAACTTGAGAAGGTGGTAATGCGACTGCACCTGATCATAGCGGATACTAGGAGGAAGTGAACCTACCAATGCCAAGGAATCCGCTATGTCAAGGATCAGCTGGGCTGGGCGGAAGATAGATGCGCTCCCCTCATTGGCGCAGCGACGCAATTTGTGGAACAAGGGATGCCCAGATCCACTGACGCAAGCCAGTACAATTTCCCGACGAGAAAAGGGTTGCAATTGGTTGAGTGATGTTTAAGCACCCGCCACTTGGAGGATTCATCCCAGTGGATGGCTCAGATAACCATGGTGATCGTTTTCGTCCCCCAAGGATCGGGCAACGTGGGACCCCTTCCAAATGGCCGAACCTCATGGCTTATAAATGGGGGTAACTTCCTAACCACGGTATCCGTGCTTCCTTCAAACAGTCCATCCTCCAAGCAGGAAAAATCCATTCCCTTGAAGATGTGAAGGGGTGCATTGTTTGTGTTTCCAAGGTGAAAACGCCTGGCAAACAGATGCTTGGATGTGTTGGATGTTGGTGACTTTTGTTTCACCACTTTCTGCAGCATGGTAAATCACCATCACCAATGAAACATCACCATTTTTGTTGTGGGTGGAGATATTTCTTGGAACTTCTTCCAGGCGAGGCTCTTCGAAAATCTAAGACTGGTGAAGTGTTGAAATCCTCAGCTTCCACAAAATACATGAGGCCTAAAAAATATCCAAAGATGTTTTGGACAAACACTTCTTGAACAGTAGAAAGCAACTACCAATTACAAACATGTGGGAGGGGTGGTTCTTACATTATTTTATATCATTTGCACTCCTGAAAGCTAACATAGAACCTACAAAAATTCCCAAGGATGTCCTTCTTGGAAAACGCGGGTTGCGCCTTATCAGCTGGTGGCCTTGCCGCTTTGATTGGAAATCCCGCGGATTTGGCCTTGATCCGAATGCAGGTTTGGACCCCAGTTGACTCACCCAGGACTTGACACCCTGCTTGGATGGATGTCCCAGGCATTGGAAGTTAGGATCTATGATTAGGATCAATGGGTTATATGGGGATTTCCCTAAAATGGTGGGTATTCCCCAATAATTTCCATGGGTTTGGTTTCCTACTCAAAATGATCAGCACTTGGGGTGGAGATTGGGGAAACCCACCATTTAAGGAAACACCCATATAAGCTACTTTTAAATTGGATATATTTGGGGTTATAACTACCCACTGATCCCAACCTTTTACCAACTTCCGGGGACATCCAAGTGGTTGCACCCCCCCCCGAAGTTTAACACACTGTTGATGGAAGAAATCCGGCTAACCACCTGGGATGGTGCTAAAACCTTGTAAATAATGGTATATGTACCATGTCCACTGGTGCAGGATTTCTTCCACCAACCGTAGCCTCTGAAAAATGGATGCTTGGAAGACAATCCTTTCCTTTTGGAGTTTCGGCCTATTTTGAGGGTGAGCGGTTGGTTTTAGGCGGTGTATACTACCCGTCTATGGGAGGTTTCTAGTAGCTAATATAGGATCCCTATCAACCAACCAGTATATTGAAATGTACCAAGGGTTTTGATCACTGCTCTATTGGATTTTGGAGTTGCATGGGTTACCCTCGTTCAGGTTCTATGTTAGTCTTCAGGGGTGTATTCAAAATAGTGATACCATGGGTTGTACCCCTTCCCAGTAATAGTCACCACCTGGAATTTACGTAGAGGATCCCGAACAACTCCATCATTTGCCATTATTACTGGGAAGGGACCAACCCAAAATGATGATACCTCAAAAGACCATGAAGCTTGTGTTCTCCAATGAAATGTAGAGTTTTTCTATGGTCATTTGAAGTATCCAACCAATGGTTAATTGGGGTACCACTATTTTGGAAAACCTTGAATTGTTGTTCAGGTGATGTTGAATCCTTTTAATGTGGGGGAAGGCCGACTCCCTTATCAAATATCAAGCATCCTGTTTCTTCCACGGAATTCCTGCATGGATGTTTCTTTTTGAACTAAACCTGGGGACAGCCATAAGTCTCTGAGATTTCCAAAAAGAAAAACAGAATTGGGAACTTAGAATCATCCCCAGTTTACATTGGTTTTGTTTCAATGTAAAACTAAGGATGACGGTTTTTTTTCCATCTTCGTCAGTGCTCAATTTTTCTTTATGGAGGTCCCCTACGGGTTCCTTCCTCCTTTTTCGATGGGTTTCTTAGCCCACGAAACGCCAGGCAGATAGCATGAAACCAGCAGCAGAGAATCTTGGAGTTTGGGGGGGATGTTTGCCCATCATTCTTGGGGGGGTTGCTTGGAGGATCATCCCAAGACTTGGATATTTGGTTATTGAACCATGGTGATCGTACAAGTCCCCTAACTGGGGTTATTCCACTTCCAAATGGCCTGCAGGGCCTACATGGCTTATAAATGGGGTAACTTCCTAACCACTTACTGTACAAGTCCTGGGAGCCCATCCTCCAGCAATGGCAGATATGTCCGGGTTGAAGGTTGGAATCGATGGTACTTAGAGGGATGAGTTTTCAACTGCTTTGGCGGGTGGTGGTTGAGCACCAAGTGCAGGATTCAAAAGTTTCTTTCCAAATTTGGGGGTATAGCTAGGAACACACCAGGTTTACTCCCATGGTAAACCAGGGTGAAACCTTGGATGCCAGTTTTGGCGTCATACCAAACATGTCACACCTAAAGTGCATTTGGCATGCGACCTATCCAAGGAGTTATCCCGAAGTTGGGGATGATCACGATAATATTCAATGAAGTTTGGGGGGGTTGGTGTCAAATATAAGGGTTCTCCGTCACCGGCGGTATTTTCGTGGCGTTATGGTTCGGAGCCCTAATAAATGGCCGCAAAATACATGGGTGTTTCACTGGGGGAAAAGAAACCCGCCCTAATACTTGTTGGGGGTATTTCACCCTAATAATGATGCCTGAATGATGGTGAATTCTCATGGATAATTTTGTAATCATCATCAAGGTTTTCCGTCGTTGATTGGGGGTTTTGGCATTTTTTTGAGTCGTAACGGAAAATCGAAAAACCTGATGGAACGATCCTCCGGATGAGAATTTCACGATCAGATTTGGTGTTTCAAAGGATACAGCTGCTTGGAAGTGATAGAGGCTCCCCCAAAAAAACAGTTCCAAATATGTTTTTTTCCGGGGAAACAGCGTCAGTTCATGGTTGATTGGCCCAGTGAACGGTTGGTGTTTCAGCCTATTTGATGTATATTACTGTCACGGTGATCATTGTTTTGCTCACCTCTTGCTAGCCATCAACCAGCGTTGAGTTTCGGATAGAACTGATGCAGCTTCTCTCACCCCTGCCCACCGCCAAAAAGAAGGAAGCAATAAAGCAAACATTGAAACAACATGAAAACAGCATTGCCCTTGTATATGAGGCATTCCTGGGAGCCCAGGGTGTTTTTTGAAGCCATATATAGAAATTTCAGCTTGCCTGAGGAGAGCTGGATATACCAACGTCTTCACTACCATGGGAAAAATCGTGGCCAATGAGGGAGCACCTTGTCAAGAAAACCCAGGAAAATTGCCTTCAAGCAGCGGCTTCGGTTTTCTTTTAAAAGACACCCGGACGCACCATGTATGGATTCTTTACATACATGAAAGGTGAACCCCTTAATTAGGCCTTATTTCCGGGGGGGGGGGGTTACGTTAGTGGGGGAGGATGTTGATCAGTGGCCACGATCGAGGCAGCTGGTTTGATGGCAGGCGCTGGGCCGACAGCAACACGAGCTATGGCTCTCAACTTTGGTATGTTGGCCTTCAATGCCAGCGCCAAGGTGTGGGAAATTTTCGTTTTGAGGGGCGAGTCTTGTTAGGGGCGAGTCTTGTTAAGCTTCGTTAATCGGGGTGTGGGACCTTCGGAAGTCTGGATGCCACCTTTTTACCTCCAGGATGCCTTGGGTAACATGGGCGTTTCTGGTGCTCCTCAAGTCTTTGGTGCTTCTGCCATTGTTACTTGGGCGAAGATTCGAAGATGTTCCGTTAGCGTATTGAAGTCCAGCAGCACAATTTGGTTCATGAAAAATGTACGATTTCCCCTGTTTTTGCGCCCGAAAATGAAGGAATGTTTGCTGAGAAAAAGGATGCCAATCAATTTTCAATTGATGTTTTTGGGGGAGGGTCCGATGCTCCAGAAAACTAAAATAGGCCCTGAAAAGATGTCGCACGTCTTCCAGTCCCATCAGCTTTCAGGGACTTGCTCTTAGTTTTTGAGGATACTGTTGATGGAAGAAATCCGGCTAACCAGTTGAAAGGTAGTTTATCCCCTTACAAGGTTTATACATTCCAGCTGGTGCATACAATTTGGCCAGATTTAACGATTTCACTCCGTTCATATTGAAGATAAGATGCACTGCTTGGAGGATCATCCCAGTAAGTGGTTAATAACCATGGTGATCGTAAGTCGCATAAGTAGGATTGTTTCCCTTCCAAATCGCCTTTCCATGGCTTAAAAAAAGGGGGTTGCTAACCACTTACTAAGTGGGATGATCCTCCAAGTGGGGCAGGATTTGTTTTGGAAGTTTTACACCCCAACAGGTTGAGGGTTTAAAGAGTCCTACTCTCATCAACATGAATGTACATGCTTACAGGGCGTTTACCAGTAGTGCCCGGAAGAATTCCAGGGGCATGATGAATATACGTTGCTTTTTCTGGGTGAACAAAAGTTCGAACAGCGGAAGTCTTCCAACTAAACTTCCTTAGATGATAAACTCCAAGGCGATGCTGGCTCGTCACCAAGAGTCTTAGTATTTTTTATGCGACCAGGAATCCGAACTACTAAACCGACTCATTGGCCGAAGTTGCAGCCATCTACTGGCAAACCCTGATGAAACATTTCAATAGGAAGCCATTCCCAAAACAAAATGTGGTACCGACCCCCAACTTCTTTGGAACCGTTTTCTTTTAAACGAGAAATTTGACGTCCTGGAGGGCAGCCCCCAATGACCTCCTATTTTTTGAAGGTCAACCTCCAAAGCAAGGCCTTTTTCTCCAACCAAAATCAACCTGGCACCTGAAACATCTATGTATAAATGGTTGGTTTAATTGGATGATGAACCAAACCTTTACTTGGGAAATGGTTGGTTGTTTCACCAAACATCTCTTAAAAGATGGTTGTTTAAGGTATCAGGAAGGGGTCATTTTCTATTCCAGGTTCTTTCTTCCCGCACCGAGGCGGGCTTCTTCGCCTCCTTCTTCTCTTTACCTTTCGATTTTGTGAAGACTCAAATGCAGAAGCAGAAGAAAGATCCCACAACAGGCCAAGCAAAAAGAAAAGCAAGACGATATTGGGGAGGAAACAAAAATTGCTTATATAGATTTTAAATGATGCTTAAGTTTAATTTGTTTGTTTTATATTGAGTTTGATGAGAAAGAAAAATGATTTAAGGATGCTTCAAAAAATCAACAGATCATACCTTTCATCTTCACCTTTTTGAAACAGCCAAAAAAAGTTTGGAAGGCTTTCCGCAGTTATCTTTTCTGCTGATTTTTGGTTGTCGTACTTCCTACCACAGTTGTGGTTCTTCGTGAAAATTTCCTGAAGGTCAGAGGAAGGACGCAGTCATTTCAAATTGACAAAACCTTTTGCTGTAGAGGTGTTATTCTGCAAAAGATTAACCTTCCAGAAAAGCTCACACAAGTTTGTGCCTCTTCTTTTGTGTTGCCATTTGGCCAATTAGAAAAATAGTTTGTTGTCAAAAAAGTCAGTCATGACAGGCAGGGTTTGTGCCATAGCTTCTGAAGATGTTTTTTTGGATGATTGAATGGTACCATGGTATATCAAATTGTGTTCGATGCTGATCTTGTAGTGGAGAAGGTGTGCATAAGCCCATTGATATAACGGGTGAATTTCTATCCATTAGCTCGAAGCACTCATTGGTCGGGTCCCTGAGCATTTGTTTGCCATTTATCGGTCAAAGTGATGGGAACATCCTCCAAAATCATCCATGTGAAAATGCTAATCTAGGTGGTTTTAATGATTTTTGCCATTTTTATTCTGAAATTTGGGAGTCTCATGATTTAATTCAACGAGCATACTTTTCAACAGGATGGCTCAACCACCACCTAGAAACCTACGAAAATTCACATGTTCCCTGAAAAGGGAAGCATTTCAAAAGGATTTTGGGATCGTCTTCCAGTCCCATCACTTTTTCAGGAGTGTTTTCACTCGCTGTTTTCTTTTTCGACGGGAAGTAATGACAAGACATGGGTAGATCTGCTGGTGGTTTCAAATATCTTTTAATTTTCACCCCTATTCATTTGGGGAAGATGAACCAACCCATTTTGACGTCCGCAAATGTTTCAAAGGGGTTGGTTGAAACCACCAACTGGGGTCAGATAGCAGCAACTGAACTGGGATCTGGACTTTGTCTCGGATTCAAGGAAAGTCCCATTTGACAGTTCGGTTAAACGAACTGCCAGATGTCTCATTTTTTGGGATGTTTTCCCCAAAGTCACATCACAAAACCATCGCCTGGGTCAACAAAGTGGACCGGGGTCATCACAGTTATAACTCTTGCTATAACAAACCACTTGTTTCCGGGGCTGAAATAACCTCAGTGAAACCCATTTATTTTCAGCCATTTATAGGGGCTACGCGGCTACCCATGTCACTCCATTTTTTCACGGATCGGCTTCGAAAACGCCCGGCCGTTTCCAGGCGAGCTTCCCTTCAAGAGTTCCTTGGGTTCGTTGAAAACAAAACGAGGGTTTTCTTTTAACGTCGGAACGAACGTTTCACGGAAGGTATGATGTGGGGAGACTTATATTAAAAAAGCGAGGCGGTTGGGTGTTTGAACAAAACACCCAGTTGTGAAGGTTCGGTTTTTAAGAGATTTGGGATGGCTGCAGCATTTGGGAGGGGATACCCGGAACTGGGAACTAACGTTACATCCCCTCCTTTTTAGCATGTTTGAAGATTTTCCGGCTTTCCAAAGGTGGGATCTGTTAGTTCCCGCTCCCGAAGTTGACAAATAGTTCGCTGCTTTAAAAAAAGATGGGATTCCCAATTTCGGAAAGGAACGAGTTTGCCAAATTTTCCAGAGGCTTGAGCTGTTAAACTTCAATGGGGTGTAGTGGTTATGCAAAAAAACGTGTTAGGCCATTGAGTTTTCGTGTACTTTTCCTCGGGGAACTAACGTATCCCCTGCCAGCCTTCACTTTTGAGTCGACGATTCTCCTTTTCCCGTTTTTTCCATGGAGGGTGACTTTTCCACCGCAGCTTTCCGCTCTTTTCATAGAATGTCCGGTTCTGGTAATAGGTGGTAGGGATTATATAATCCCCAAACGAAGGTAATGTATACCTGGTATTTAAGTGGTATACACTGCCACTTGGATGATTAGATGCTACCTACTGGTACCGCCTTTTACAAGAACCTGAAGAATCAGTTGATTTTGAGGTTCCATGGATTGTGCTATGAAGATCATGGCTGAAGGTGCGCCGACAAAATCTGTGAAAAAACTCACGCGTTTTGCATGGAAAACAAGTTGTTGTTGTGAAAGTTAATTTCCGTCAACTTTACTTACCTCTACAAAACAGCCACTTTGTGTGGCCTTGAAAAAGAAAATGTACTGGTTTCCTATGTTTTTCCAGGTTTGGTTTGTTTTTTAAAGGAAACTCCGGTGAAAGTGAGGCAAAATGATGCAAAATCCCACGTTTGTTGGAAGGATTTCTCGTTTGGAAAGTGTAGCATCCATTTTTGTAGGCATGACAGTTTTCAAGAAGGGGGTGTCTGCAAAAAAAGGGAGGCTTTCCAAACCTGAGATATGAAAAATCCTTTGAGGATATCCTGAACCCCCCCCCCGAAATGTAACAGCAAAACCCCGTCCAAAAGTTCCCTTTTCACGGCCCCAAAAGGTTGCTGGAAATGGATCATCTTTCCAGCCATGGTTGGCTTTCAGAAATGGTAGGATCAGATCGTTATCGGCAATGCCATCTCGCTACCCTTTACAGAAAACATGGTACCCGGTAGGATTACTGCCCCCCCCGAGTCGTTGCGAATGGCGGGTTCACCTTAAACTGGAGGTTTGGTTCTATGTTTGATTTGCCGGATTTCATTTCGGGGATGGGAACAGGTTCTATGTTTTATTTTCGACCATGGCAAAACAGAATTGAAAACCACCATGTGGGGAATATGTTTTTGATTTTTTCCAACCACCTTAAGCATAATCTAAGAACGTGGTACACCTTGAGGTTACTTTGGGGTCTTAGCATGGTCATTTTGTGCTTCTCATTGCCCGGAAAAAACAAAACAACGGTGTGTACCCAGTCATCAATTCAGTTCTCAACGAATTGCCTTTCTCCGGTAATCCAGTAGTCATCCCTCTAAAAGCCATGAGTTCTGATCCCGAAGCTGTGATGAACCAAACAAAACCACACTAGGCCTAGTAGAAGAGTACAAGTAAGTACCATTTTGCGCCAAGAATGCTTGATCTTCTCTGCTCCATTACCAAACCCACTAATATCCATGTCCATTTCGCAAGGACAATCATGGAGCATCTGTGCCAGGTGACCCATCCAAATGTGTGTGTGGAGTGCTAACTCCTATGTGCCGGTCCATCCATCATCGAACTATATACACAAGACTTATGTGAAGAGGATTTTACCCCCTACCTTGGTGGTCGCTAACGTACCCTAGCAACCAACCAACTCCAAACGACTTTTAGGTGGTCCTTTGCGTTTCTACGCCGGCTTTCCCACCTACTACGTGCGCATTGCGCCCCATGCTATGCTCACCTTGATTGCGCAAGACTTCATCAAGAAGAGTTACATGGTTTCACTAGAAATGGACAGGTGGAAATTTTGTGGGTTACAGGTGGCCGTTTGATATCTTGCCTCCTTGTACGTTTCCTTTCAAACAGCCTAAAAGTATCTAAAAGTAGGAAAGGTACAAGTATCTGAAGAAAAGAGCTGGAAGACGTGCTTGTTGCGGCTTTTGCATCATTTTCAGATGCCAAGTTGGTTTTTTGGGGCAATGTTGTTTCTTTTAGCATATGACAAGGGAATGGGATGTGCCGTGCTGAAAATTGGCTGGTCAACCAGGAGGGCCACGTAACCCCCTTGACAAATAAGGGTTTATTGTTCGGCATTGTTAAGGGAAACCAATGGTTAATGAGGCCTTATTTCTTGGGGGGGAATATCGTTGAGGGAAGGTGTAGGTGGACAAGTCACCAACTTTGGATCAAACCCCGAAAAAAAAGGTTGTGATTCGAGAAATTCCAGGTCCTTCGGTTTAGTGAAATGTGTTGAGTAATTCAAACCCTCAACCTTGGAGGGTGTTTTTTTTTGAACTTCCACAAAAGAGAGTCCTGCAACTTAAACAGATTCTAGGTGGGAGTTTCAAATATTTGTTATTTTCACCCCTATTTAGGGAAGATTCGCATTTTGACTAATATTTTTCAAGGGGGTTGAAACCACCAACCAGAATTGGATGATCATGTTTTTTGATGTGGGGGGAGATTGAAAGCCTGTTGATGGAAGAAATTTTACACCAGTGAATAGGCAGTTTATCCTAATTAATTTTTGATATACATCATATTGTTTACACTCCCTAAAACTAACAGTTCGCACCTAATACTGCTGGTTTCCAAGTTCGGAATCTCCAAACTTCCAGGGGCCCCCCATTTTCAGGGGCTTTGGCTTTTAGTTTCCGGGTACATGTTTTTTCATTCATATCAATGAAGCCTTGTCATCCTAAAGGTTCGATGGGATTTCCTTGGTTTGTTGTCTACGCAAAAAAACTGGCATCCAGTGGACCCTCAAAGAATAGGACCGAGACGACTCGTAGAGGGGTTAACGCCCCTGAAGATCAACAGCTTGAACCTGATGATGATGGTTTGGAAAATGATTTTTCCTCTTCCAGGAATTTTATTGTCAGGTTCCATGTTAATCTTTCGGGGTGTACTCCATTCATTCCACTTGCAAATGAAACCCGGAAATTTTCTGCATTTCTACTCTCCACTGAGGCTGGTCCTCAGTCGGACTGTGAGTTTTGGAGACAGGTTCATCAACGAACAGCGGCAGCAAGTTTGAATCCGACACCAAAAACCGCGGCTCTGTTTTCCCAGATTTAAGCTGCGACCAACAAAAGCACCAAGTGTGGTGTCACAAGTTTGTGGTGTTGGACAAAACACTGGCTCCAATCCACTCGTTGTTTTCCGGTGGCAGGTAAATGGAGCATCGCACTTGGTTTTTCTGGAAAAATTAAAACATATTGATTTTACAAGGTGCATCAGAAAAATCATGAGAGAATCTGCATATAGCTGCTATTTCTTTTGTTTGAAGTGGATAGAAGCCGGATACCTACAGAGTAGATGGGAGGAACAGACGAAAAGACAATGCTCTCAAGAGGCTTCAGCAGTTACCTTTCGATTGAAAAGTTGTGCAATGTGGCCGGTCGGTGGTTGGGCGTAATAGGAGAATCGACCCTGTTTATGTCGATGTAACCGCAGGTACCCATTTTTAAGGCCATTTCTAGGGTTGTATATATATATATATATACCTGGTGGTGGTTTCAATCATTTTTTATTTTCATCCCTGTTTGGGGAAATGATGCAATTGACTGGCGCATATTGTTTAGATGGGTGGAGAAAAATCACCAAGTAAGTAGATCAAGAAGGAATTCCATCCAACAGTGTTTATCCTCTAGGGAACTGACATATCCCACCTCGGGGGAAAGGAAAATCATCTTCAAACGTACCTTTGGGATGGGAAATGTTTGTTCTCAGCAAGATACTTACAAATTCCTCACATCACCAAACATTTCAGGTACCTAAAATGGAGGAATCCTCACCCTTTGGGAGGGGATATGTTAGTTGAGAGGAGGACAGTTCTAAACTGCGGCTCGAAAGTTGAAGAGTTTCAGGGACAAAGGGTTTGGACATGTTTTTTTCCAATCAAAAATTGAATGGGACGCTTACCAACGGACCCCTAAAGGAAGTGGCGATCGAGCTATTAGATACTCAGGTTTTTTAGGGGTCCGTTCAGTGGGTCCTGTTGGAAATTAATTTGTTTCAACATCAATTTTGAAGTCAATCAGTTTGAGTTTTTCCAATGGATACATATTCATGAAGCATTTCCATCCATGTGCAGCAATTTCTTGGGGCTAGGATGATCAACCCTCAATTGAAATCTAGCATAAAATATGTAAATGAGCAATGAAAAAAAAAAAATTGATTATTTAGAATTTATATAGAGACATTTGATAATTATATAGATAATGATTCTATATATTTCATATTATATATATAGATAAATCTTACAAATATATATATATAT